>BGPR01000113.1:1270937-1358354 GCA_013235015.1 Araneus ventricosus
ATTGCCAATTTTTTGTTTTTGGCGAAAAGAATACAAATTTTCATTAGTTATTTAAAATTTTAAGATAAGAAACATAACTGATTGAAGAGGTTTTTAAAAACATGAGAGAAACGTTTCGTGGCAACCGTTTGCTTTAATAATTAAAATAAATCAATATCTTTATAAATAATGTTTAGTTTTACCACTAATTTTGGATTTAAAATCATTTGTCTGTTAAAGATTTAATGGACACTATGATCAAATAGCATTATACAATAAAAATGAAAGAAGTTTGTTTTAATTCAGTGCTTTATCAATTTGCGTCTTATTTTTTAAACATCAGCTTTTATTAAGCATTTTACCAACTAGCTTAATAAAAGCAGTAGTACTGAATCATAAATTTATCCAAAAATATTTTTTTAAAGTAAATTTTGCCTTACAGAGAAAAAAGCAATTTCAACAACCAAGACAAGCTCGAAAATGTATCTTATCTTATGAATCCTGAAAAATAAGTATTTAAATAATTTATCATTTCCTCTTTATTTTCGAAGGATTTCCTGAATTTTAAGCGAAGTTAGCAAAAAAGAAGTTGGCACATTCTTTTCTTTCCAGAAATTTCAAACCCTTCAAATTGTAGGTTGTTGAAGAATTTTTGAAGAGCAAACCTTCTCTTGGGAATTGCATCTTGTGAAAAGAAAATAACAGCACTAACGTCATAAGAGGCGTTGCTTAGCAACCTCGTGCAGTCAAGAAATAAATAAATTTTTTGGAAGATTTCCCATTTGGGTTTGAAGTTGAAAAGAGTGATAGTTTGAGTTTCAAATTTTATGGCGAATATTTGTACATAAGCAACGAAAATAGCGTTTACCTTCAAGCTCAATGTCAAGATTTTCAAAAAATAACTTTCATCCTGGTACTTAAGAAGGAAATGTAGTTAAATTTAGTCAATAAATTTTTAAATTGGATTTTAATTTAATAGTGATGTGATTAATGGTTGATTATTCTAAAATTCTACAACTTTTGACTAGCTGTACTCTACATTTGAATCCAATTATAATGCAATGTTCAAAAATATTATAATTTGTTATTATTATTAAAGTTTAATTATATATTAAATTTTTAACTTAATATTTATATTAAGTTAAAAATTTAATATATAATTAACCTTCTAAAGGGAATGGATAGAGTATTTCCTTGTTTTTTTCCCTTCGAGTTTTAAAATGAACTTCTCGAAGAATTTTTACTGATTCCTTGCATTCATTTAAAACAGATTAACAAAATAGCCTATTATAAAATCAATATTTTTCTATTCGTATTCCATTTTCTATTCATCTTCATTATATATTCCAGAAAACACTACTATAGTAGCAAAGGCGAAAATACGATTATGGTAGAATTCTGCATTTTCTGTTAAAATTTGAGAGTATAAATTCTATTCTAATTTTTTTTTTAGAAAAACACTTCTGTAGATCTAGCTTATTCGAATATCTCACTATCTATATATTATTAACGAATATTTCACATATAAGAAAAAAAAGAAATCAAAATTATTCACCAAGATTCAGTGTTCAATTTAGCCATTTAAAGAAATGAATAAAAGTAATTAGATATGGTAAATACCGAAGGTTTAGAAAATAACAGAAATTTGGCGTAGATGCAAGTGCACTGTCACCTATATAGTTATAAAGAAAAATGAAATTGTATAAGACAAATTTTATTTTAAGTTTAAATCTGTTTTCCCCTACTCAGCGTAGTTTTATTTTGATAGGGAAAAATGAAGATTTTTAATATTCATACTTTGAAGCGATATTTATGAAAATCACATTATTTTTTTCTAGTAAATAATTTGGTATACCAAAAAAACGAACCAGATGAATTCATTCAAATAATCTTTATCAATTATTATTATGTATTGGAACTGTGAATGTTCATTCAAAGAAGAGAACTATTTTTCGTTAAGTCGTTTAACAATTTTTAAGCAGATAAATTTCCAGATGATATTTTATTTTCATATATTATTTATCAAGTACAGTTAAGCATCGTTTATACATGTTTCTAGAGACAGACGTTAAACGACGTATAAATGAAAAGACTTATAATTGAAGTTTTACTAAACAATTTTGGATTATTAGAAATTTAATGCTACTAATACAAATTCATTTGAAAGTATTATTTTAAAGTCTTTAAGATAATACCAGTGTAATATTACATAGTATATAAATCAATAGCTAAATTTTAAAATTAAACATTTATGATAAAAGTAAAAAAAATCATACCTTTATTGCATATCTTGAAGTACTAATTATACATATCTTATACGATTTATATGCATGTAGGTAGGCGTTTTATTTAGAGAATCTAACCGCTGTCTGACGTGCTGATTGTCTGTGAATATTAAGTATAGCATTCCAAATCAAATTAAGTTGTTTGAATGTTTTTTACTGTTCTTTTAACAAAAGAAATAAGTTTGAAGTTTTTCATTGGAGTTCGTTGCGTTTTTTTAAAGGTAGGTGGAATAATTTCTTCACCATCGCTTCAATTACCACCAGACAATTTGTTTTCTATTAATATATTAATTGTGAATTATTTCGAGTCATTATATCTTTATCACAGTTTACATACTAGAAAAGAGGAAATTTTCACATTGTAGAACGGAGGGAAACGACGCATAACCTCAGCTTTGCGTCGTATAAACGAAGTAATTTATCATTACAATAAATCCGAATTAATTGGGACTGTGAAAATGATGAAACGATGTTTAAATGTAAACGACATATAAACTAGAAACACATAAACGATGCTTTAGTGTATAACAGAACATATGAAATTCCTTACTTCATATTATTCACAAATCTTGAAAAAAGCTCATAAAAGTTTAAAATAAAAAAAAAGAATTTTCTATTTCAACCATAATTTTTAGGAAAATTCGAAGAGGTTCCATTACGTGTTCTGTAAAGATAGAATAAAATAGTTATGAGGAAAGTGAGCGCGTTTTCAAGTTTTATCTCCATATTAAATTTTGTTTGAATCAATATTTATTAAGATTTCACAAATTTAAAGCTTAAAATATTTTTATGGCATTTTTACATTCACCGTCCTTACATTAGTATGAGCCAATTTGTGCAATTCAACTATTTTTATTTTTCTGTCTATCGAAAAGTTTTTATTATACACTTTTATTTAACTTGACTTGTTTCATGTTTGTAAAGATGGAATATTGTAACTGATCTTTCCCTCAGTTCCTGATGTGATAGAATTTTGAAATTTTGTACTGTTATGTGTTCTCTATGACAATAGACTATTTTAATATTTCCAGAACTAAGTTACGAGTTAATTTATTATTTAAATTAAATTTTTATTCCATACGAGTGGCGCCACCTGATAATTAATTTGAGAAAAGGTGATTGCAAGATTCCATAATATTTATAATAATGAATAATAAATTATTAAAAACTAAAAATTAGAAAATAATTAAAATAAAAAAAACTGCTTTTTAATAAACTAATAAATGTGTGTTTTTTAAAACTGATTTTATTAAATTTATTACTTTAAAATCGCTTTCGGTTATTTCCACATAAAAAAGAGAAGAATAACGAGAACTCATTATTTTTACATGAAAGAACACGATTCTTTGTGATGCCCACAATGTTTTTTTTTTCAAATTATTACGAATGACAGAATAATACCCAAAACAACTGAAAAAATATATCATTACAACAGCCCATGAACAAAAAATATTAGTAGATTAATTCGCTTATAATGTAATTGATAATAATTAATATTAAAATACCTTTCGTGTTAGCTATATGTATTTCCATATTTTTAAAGATGTCATAATGTTTTTGTATTAGCAGGCTTTTTTCTAAAATTCTATAACTAATTTTTTTATTTCTTTTCCTTGTCGCTGAGTTTTCCCAACCCCAAACCTAGTCTCCCAGTCTTTTTCCATTAACCTCATCTTTACCATTCATTACTGATGACATGTTTTTTTAGCTCTTAATCGCCTTTAAAAATTGTGATATATT
This sequence comes from Araneus ventricosus, assembly GCA_013235015.1. Taxonomy (NCBI): domain Eukaryota; kingdom Metazoa; phylum Arthropoda; class Arachnida; order Araneae; family Araneidae; genus Araneus; species Araneus ventricosus. The sequence goes on from BGPR01000113.1 coordinate 1,274,942, forward strand.
GTTGTGAATGAAACTTCATCTTTTAAGTTCACGTTGAATGATATCATAAAGAGAAGTCACTTTCTATACGTTTTTACGGAACTTGTATAATATGTAGAAACAACGACATGGTATTAAGATGGGGGAAACACGCTTTGAAAAAAAAAGCTTACAGTAAAATGACAAAAATCATCAAAGGGATTAATTCCGATATTTTCCCCAAAACTTCAGACTGTTTTTTCTTATAATCGCATACAAAGGAAAGAAAAAAAGTTTTTTTCCCCCTGACCTGTCAGCGGCTCTTTGTTTAATGGATTGTCCAATAAAAGTGAGTGGTTGATAAAGGCAAGAAATATGTGCTTTCATCTAATAATGGATGTAGCTAATCATCTTTGTATGATAAATTACTAATTTTCTTTTCTCGGTATTTAAGCGCACAAAATAAGCTTATATGTTTTTGTTTTCATGTAACATGAAATTTTCTTTTGTAAACTGAATCGATAACAAATTGACTTTCATCTCTATTAATGCAGAAAAATTAAAATTAAAAGTTAATTTGGTTTTTAAAAGTTTTTTTGCAATGATTAAAATATTTTTCCATAAGTGCGAAGTCAGTTGTTTTTAAACAAAATTCAAATTGAAGAAACAGCAAATTTATCCATATGATATTTTTTCCTTATTTTTTTATATCGTATTCTTGAAAAACGTATAAAATGCTGTTGCAGCGCTTTAAATCTCTGTAGTGTCTTTCTTTCTTAACTAAAAAGTTAAACTTTGATTTTTAGTCCTTTTTTACTTTGGCTTGTTTGCCTTTCTTTTTTATTGAATTAATAAACTAGTGAATACAATTTTAAGAATAATCATATAAATATTGGGGATATAATATATTTGATAATTAAGGGACAGAAAAATTTTGATTCCAAAAATAAAATATTCTTTGTATTTTTATTGATTTTCTTTCGTGTTACCATTTCTTACTTCTCTATTAATGTCTTTGTACATTATTTGTAAGAAAGACAGAGTAGTGAAGTTCACGTGACGTCATACTTACCTGAAACAAGTAACTGCGCATATCATCCAACATCTTACAATGGGCTCTTATGTAATGTCCTTTTTCCTCCTGCAAAATGCGTAGTGGAGTTTTAAAATAAATTGATATGGAGCATGAATTGACTGGATTTGTCTGAAGATTAGAACTGCACTTTCAAAGCAGACAATGGCAACGATAAGACAACCGTTTTTACACCAAACAACTTCATTGATTATGAGCATTCTTAAGTTTTTTTTTTCAAGAATGGGTTGAGAAACATGGATCGAATTTGTAAATCATTGTTTAAATTTGTCAACAAATCACTTCTAAAACTTTATATAACCCAGTTTCATACTCTCCAAGCTTTACTAAAGACTTTTTCAGTAAGGCTTGACTTCCAATATGTTTTAAGAATAATTATTGGAAATACTAAGAATGTTTAATATATTTCAGAAAAAATGGCACTATTTTTATTTTGGTGTATTAAACGCATTTCAGAATAAATATATCACAATTTTTTAAAAAACTTTTTCAAACTATTAAGTATTGCTCATTTTGACCTAAAAATTATATCATTTTTTTCCTTTCTTTTTCTCTCAAAAGCAACAGAAACGCTGCCAGAAAATTTAAGTGCTTCTTATCTTTGAAAGATTTATTCATTGAAAACAAATTAGAGAATAAAAAGTTTTCTGAAGATATATAATATTGAGAAGTTGTGGCCAAATAATCATTTCCTTAACGGCACATCATAAATCAGTTGGCAAATATTTTTTATGCAGTTTCGAATTTTCTTCCTTAGGACTTAACAAAAATATAAGCGGCTCATTTTTAAACTGTCTATATAATGGTTTAATACACTTACAGGTGCAAAAATGTTAGTACAACTTTTCGTAAATTATGAAATCTTACTTTTTTAGAAAACTTACTATTTCATCCTGAAAATGCTTATTGCAACGCTACAGAATGTCGGTTAAATTTTTCATGGCTAACATTAAAAATAATATAAGATAAAAAAAATTACTTTACTTAACAATAAGAAAAAAAGGATTTTTTTTGTTTGAATATCGTTTTATAATCGTCAGCTTTCGGATATTTGAAATATTGTATTATTAATATTTAAAATATCCGTATATATGCATTCGAATATTTAAAATATCTGTTGGAAACTAACACTTTAAGAATAAACTTCAGATTTCTATTTAGACTCTAGTTTGGAAGGTCTGATAAAATAAATTTTTATACAAATCTACTGCTGAATGTTACTATTTGAAAATATCGAGTACCAAACATACAGAAGAAAAAAGTCCACTTTATCATGCTAAAAATACACTGGTAAAAAAATTGAAATATAAATTAGAAATATTTTTTGAAGAATTTATCAGGCTATCCTGTCTATAATCAAAAAAACTTTTTAAAAAAATGTAAAGTAATTTTATGTGAAAAAACTGAGTGTTCATTTTGGGAAAGTACCTCTTCGCTTGATATATTTGTTACAGGTCAACGATTTTGGTGTGAGGTGCTAAATTTCATACATTTATATTATTAATTTTTACAATTATCTTATTCATATACACACCAACAGACAAATTACTTGTATGTTTACGGATTTGATCCAAATTTTGATACAGATCTGCACTTTTAATGGAAAAACTACATACCAAATTTCATCTACATAGTTTATTGCGTTTTGAGCTACCCTGTTTACATACACACGGATAGACATATAGATATTCTGCCAGTTTACGTATATAATCCAAAATTTGTTATCTACGTTTTAGTGTAAAGACTGTGTCAAATTTCACCCATCTAGCTTATTGTATTTCATAGTAATCGTGTTCGCAGACATAATTCCAAAAATAGTCTTTCCGATCTCAAGAGATATCTAAAATGTCGAAATGCATCAGTATCTCGAGAATGAAATTTTTGAGGATTACAATACATTCTTTTCGTATACGAGAAAGTACAAAGAATGCGGCCATAGAACAGAGTTATGAAATAAAATATATTGGAAAACATCGTAAATCAATTTACAAAGAGTTAAAATTCAGTTTAATGTCAGCCTCTTTGTATGAAGATTTTGCATCAAGAAATTTTGCGTTACACAAGAAAACAATCCATCCTCAAAAAGAATGTAGGTGAGAGTAAATATGATAAAAATTATTCTACATACAAAATAAGTAGCATTAAAAATTAGACTACCTAAAGACATTTTATCCTGGAATGAAATTATATTTACACGCAAAGGAACAAAATTAATTTAACACTTTTCATCCTAAATTAATTTACCAGCAACTTCGTAATTTTATTTTTGTATCATATATAAATTTTGGTGCAGAATAACCCTATGAAAGAGGTTTTTTTAATTAATTTAATTTAAAATGTTTTTTTAAATTTTTGCCTTCAGCTGCCATTTACTGATATCTGTCGGAACTACATTCTTCGTGTTCTTGTGAATACCGTCAGGAAAACTGGTCATATTAAGAAGATAAAAGCGTGATTAAAGCGGTAATTTCAGTACATTTTGGATGCAAAGGGTTAATGTATGGTCTAATAATGGAAAAAATTCAATCGAAAGAAAATCCAAAGCAAAATATGGAAAGATTAAGACAAAATAGTACAAATGAATAAGTCATGTAAAATATAGCTATGTAGAAATAATGGTTAAATGCATAAATGGTTCATACACTAAAAAATGGTAAAAAAAATTGGTAAATAGAAAGGAAGTAAAATAAATCTTTAAACACAGAGCATAAAAGTTTTGTCCTTAAAAAGAGCAATTTTCTTCATTAGGTCAATTTCCATCATTACGTCGACAGTAAATAGCATAGTTGATGTAATACGACCAAACTCTTATGTATATCCAAATATCTGTGATTCAAAATGTTATTAAACCTCTAATAGTAGTTAGTTTATTTTTTTAGTTAAATCAGTTATTGAGGTTATGTGAAAAAAAGAAAAGAAAAGAAAATGGTTCTTTTGACTTCATACCGACTGTGTACGACATAACTTCTGTTTCCAACGAAATGTTCTAAACGGAAATATAGAAAAAATGCAGCAAATTCAGAAGTGCGTCTAAACTTTTTCTATACTTTTACCAGAGACTGCCTTTCACTCTAATTAAATTAAGCCAAAAATTCTAAGAAACACTGTTATTCTATGGAATGAATAAAACATGGAGCTTTCAGAGAACCGTGAATTTCATTTCCTATTTATTACGGTTTCCAATCTGATTGAGCAAAAAAAATGAGTTTCCTTTTACATTTTAAATATAGCTGTTGGGAGTTAGAATTATTGCGGATTTGATTAGTATTCGTTCATAAACTATGCAGTCTTTATAATAACATAAACTTTCTAAAATGAACAAGAAACATTTAAATTAAAATTGATAACATTTGGCTTAACGGTAAACACCGAATAGAAATATGAATTCATTCCGTTTTTAAAATGTAGACGTTTAAAAAAATACTTTTTTTCATTCAGATAGGTCTATCTTGCTGTGAACATTATTAACATAGTTCTTTTTAGTTTCGTTATAACAGCATTTTAATATTGCAGTGGATTATCTAATGCATTTCCCTCTTCGCGTGATGTGAAACATTAAGAGAAATTTTTCCGCTCGGTTTCGCATGCTTAAAAAAATAATTTCTAACGCAAATACGTTAGTTTCCGTGGGATGTATGTGCGCATGTAAATGTCCGGTTTTATCAAAAATCCATTAATGTAGAAAGGGGAAATGGAACACTTTTTTTGTAAAGCTACAGGAAATAAAATTAAACTTTTTGAGGTTAAAACATATATTTTGCAGCTAAATCTATGAACTTTAACTATAGAAGATAAAATATCTAAACATCCAGAATGATAAATTCATCTATATGGTTTTTGACCTTTTAAAATGAGTATACTTCTTTTTTTTAAATTATAGTTAAATAAAAGCAACTTAGAATCTCAGACCAGATACAACGTTTAAGCTAAAAAATTTGTTATATTTTATATATTTAAGTAAGATCATTTTAAGGAATTAAAGGGGTTAAGAGGTAAATTTATCAAATATAATAATGTTATAAGTAAAAAGAAATGAAAGGAATATTTATCGTAATTTTCTCAAAACTAGGAAAACAGAAAACCGAGAATCATTTGTGCGAAAACAGATGCTTTGAATTCTGTACCAGAGTTTAAATCTTTTCCAAGGTGGTAAAAGCCTTGATAAGTACTGAAAATAAAAGATTTTTTATTACAATTCTGTAACGAATCGTCTATTTCTTGATAAGAATTTCTTGCTAAGTATTTAAAAATTATTTGTATTATAGTGAAATAAGGTTGGGCAAATAATTATTTCAGAGCTTTTTCAAAAGAAAGGTATTTTTTAAAATCTGAAATCGTGCGTAGGGGAAGGTCGGGTAGTATTGGACGGCGCACAATGTGTAATTTCGACAATCTAGGTGGAAAAAATTAATATTTCAAAAACAAAAGTTGATTGTTCGGTTTTTGGGATAAATACTGTTAATAACATACAAATCGGTTTAACTGAACAACTTATTTTAATATATGAGGAATTTTACAAACGTTTTTACAATAACATAAATATTAGCTCCTTTTATACATAGGCATGGAAACATGTTATATGAGAAACACTGGTGTTCTAGAAATAGAAAAAATAAAAAGTAAACGTCTTTTCTCAGATAAAATATTTTCTTAATATGTAATAGTAAATATTTGAGAAAAATCGAGCTAAAAATATAAGCAGAAAAGAGGAAAAAAGTTGAAAATTGGTTTTGAGTGAAAACACTCGTACAAAAGTGTTTCACGTATGTTGGAATAATATATAATATGTTTTCATTCTGAGCTACTGCTCTCTTCTGATGAGTCATCAGACACGATGACAGAATCTTCCTCATCTGATAAACATAATTCTAACAATTTTTTCATTTCTCGATCCATTTTCCGTTTTTTGGATTTTGGAGCTGCCCGTAAACTTGCTATATAGGGATCGGATATGATGATCAATCTATGTAGTAAATCTGTATTTGTGTTTATCCTGGATGACTTCCTTGTGAATAGTTCCCTATATTGCCTATTGTGTTTATTTCTTGCCTCCTGGTCTTCTTCAGAGTATGATCCAATCGGAAGAATACACGCTCAATTATGTCTCTCCCGCTAAATAAAATTTATGTAGACTTATAGGCATTATATACCAACTGTAGTTTCGGAGGTATATGTCTTGTGTCACTCTCGTGAATTCTGCGAATTTCTCTAAATTGATTTTCATGTTACAGTTTATGCACTCGAGAATAATTCAACGCTTGATCAAATTCAACTCCACTCCAGTTATCTCTGCCGTTTTCTCAGGATGTCTAAAAAATTTGCGGGCAGTGCTGCCGTCATTTGTGTTGCCACTTTTTTGCTTTGGCATGTGAGCTAAAAGACCTAATTCTCGTCTAAATCTCTCTTAAACTTTTTTTTACATAATTTTTCTTTTTCAGCCCCTAGTGCTTGCCATGTTTTAATTTTTAGCCTATATGAAATATGAAGAACGCATTCCATTAGCCTTATCCAAGAGTGGAGGGGTGATATGCCAAACGGAAGAAATTCTTTGCTCACTTCTTTTTGGGGGGATGACACGCAAGTTGTTCATTTCATTGGGTTTCTCCCCACACAAGTAACATGTTTGGGTGGATGGACACGATGATACAGCATTACAAACTTTTCCGTCGACTATACAAAATATCAGAGTTGGCGTTACAGAAATTTCCAAATCATCAAAGAAAATTTTCGTCGGTTCGAGTTCTTTTATTTGATGTTTTATTTCTTCAACTTATGTAGAAATCAAATCTGTGGATTCTTTGACAAAAATAAATTTAATAGGTCGACAGTACTTAGTCGAAGACGGAACTGGGTTTTTCCAAATTACACTTTTGGAATCATCTTTACCACTATGGATTTGCAGTGGAACTACACAAATGCCGAAAAGGCTTTCGTCACGGAAAGTTTCCTCCGAAAACTTTTGTTTATATCGATTTTGCTAGGATACATCACATCCCCATTTCATAACTTCAAGAGCAGTATTTGTGGACAAACGTAATTTTTCAGTGACAAATACGTGAAACAGAGTGGTCAACGAGTGTCTGCAAAGTTATTTCTGCTGATGTTTGTCATACTAATACTGTGCGGACAACATAACTGCTTGGCTTCTTTAACTTTATGATGGGAAGGGTACAATTTGCAATTCAGATTTTCAGCATGCTCAAGTATTCGTTGGTATTGAAGAGTGGACAAACCATTATCTACTATTAACACAAGCGCTTGTTCTTCAAGCTTATCACAGCACTTTCCGAATTCCAGAGAGTTCCAAGTTCTTGCATAATAAATGCAATCAATGCTTCTACTTTTGAACATTTCGGGTTTTTCATCCATACTTCGAAAAGCTGTCTCCGAGAAATTGAACGTGCCATTCTGAAGAAAAGGATAAAAAAAATAATTCGCAAGATATTTTTTAATATGTAGATTTATAAATGTTCTATCTTTGATGACTACGCAACCGCAAAGTGGTACTCGGTGGTACTCTAAACTAAAACTTTACATAAACTTAGGACTTCGCTTTCACATTGCAAAAAAATGATTCGCCACTTTTAGAGGCTGTTTTGCGGCAATAAACTCTGTTCTTGAAACAAAAAAGACATTGATGGATAGAAAATACTGTATAAATGTAGGTGTAAATATAATTAATATTTAGGAACAGTAGTTTTCGAATGCAACATCAACGAATTCTCTGCTCAGAGAACTGGGAGTTAGGACTCAGCGCGGCAGGTGCAAGATCGCGCCTATTCGGAAGAGTATAATAGCGCCCCCTGGCGATATTCTGAAAAACGAAACCCGGTTTTATATGCAACTGATATTTTGCTATCGCAATATATAGCGATTAATAATTTCTAAAGAGGTTGAAATTTTAATTTTTTCCACCTAGATTGCCGAAATTACACACTGTGCGGCGGCTAGTATCGGACATGCGTTATTTCTTACATTTCCTGTAGGAGGCGGGACCTGTCAAGACACCAGGTTTTGGGTGAAGGTTGAAATTCACATGCCGCCATATTTAGTCAAACGGCATATTGTTGACACGTGGCAGAAAATTTATTTTTTTCAACAGTTTTTTGACTGAACGAAGATAACTTCAGGTTGTCATAGCTTGCCTGAAAGTGACTATATAATTTTGTTTTATGTTTATTATTGAAAACAATATTTATTATCTTTAAAGTTGTAGACCGTAAATCTCCTTAGGCTTGCTAATACGTATGTTGTGACCTATGTTTTGTTCCATGATGTTTCGGGTTGTATCGCACACAATGGTGCTGCCACATCTACCACAAATTTGAGCTTGCCCGTTCTGAGTACTGATTTTGAAAAATATCAGAAACATACGAGCAGATGGAAGAAGTTGGAGCAGTCTTGGAATATGATAGCTGTACAATTACCTCTCTTATTGAGGATTTTCCAAAATATCTGCATCTCAAGACATTTTAGAGGAGATATCGCCACTTTCTAGCAGTTCCAATAAAGATAGAAAAAGGGGAAAAAATCAATTCAAGTAAAAAGATCAAAACTGATTACACCTCGAACATCCAAAGAAGACTTGAAAATGAAAGTAAGAATGGAACTAAAATCTGAAGAAGAGAGAAGGAGACGAAGAGACTCACTGCATCATCTGTGCTAAAACCTTTGAAGAAGACTGGAATCAATGTCGGATTTGTAAAAGCTGGGCTCACGAAAATTGAGCCGATCTTGAAGGAAACAATCTGTTTTATGAATGTGATGTTTATTTTATCAAAAAAAATGTAAACACAGAATGCATTTGTCTTTAAAACGAGTTTTTTCTTAGACATATAACTTTTTAATTTTTCTGATTTATACCTCTTTCTTATCATATATTAACCTAGTTTTAAGATCTGTAATTTGTACTTATATAAATTTCTCAAAAATAACTTTGCCTAATAATAAAAAGTTATCCGTGAAACCAAAAGTAATTCTCTTCTTGCATATATTTTTCATGTCCGATACAACCCGCCACAAGTAAAATTGATAAAAATGTAATGACTATAAAAAAAGTGTGCAAAAAATGATTGATATTGTTATCTTAGAAAAACGTGTATTAAAATGTGCTTTCATAGAACATTCAAGTTTTGTATGGAATATAATATGGTGCAACTGAGCTATAAAAATATTTTATAAGATAGGAAAAGCTTAGGTACCCGATACTAACCGACCTTCCCTTATATTGAAAGGAAAAAGTTCAAACTCGGAGAATATTATTTATATCTGTAACGCGATTAATAATTGAAGGAAACAAAGAAAAGTTTCTACTTTAATATAAAAGTTGCTATCATGAAGATTTAAATTTCAAAAGTTATTGCAATTGTATTTCATTGATTTTACTGATCATTTCTTCAAAATAGGTTGCTATTTTTGTAAATTCTTTGTTACATAATGGCTCAATTTTAAAAATTCAAAGTATGTGGGAAGTATATGTTTCTTCAATCCAATTTTTGAACGAATAATATTTGTAATAAATATGCTTTTTTAGATTAAGGTAATAGTTATGAATTCCACTAATTTTTTAAAATATAATATAAAACGCCTCCTATAAAAATTTGGCTTTGTTCTATTACCAATTACATTTAGATTATCCAATTAGATATCATTGCTTTATTTGATTCCTTACAGCTTCAATATTTTTAAATTTAATATCGACTGTTATTTTTGCACTTATTCGGAATTTTAGAAATAAATTTGAAAGGAAGAGTTGAGCTGTTTTCTAAGGAAAATATTTTGGAGATCAAAGTGAATTGAGGTGTCTGAGACAAAATCGTAAGAAATGGGCATTATTTCAGACTTCTGGAGTTTTCCGATGCGCAGAAATTCATCTTTATGAACTCCTGTAGTACATTTAAAATAAGTTTATCTGTTTTAATTTAAATTTTCTCTTCAAAATGCATTAGTTTCAAATTTGTTCATACAGTTAACTTCTTTTTATTTTTCACTGGTTACTAAAAAATAATAATAGCTTTAATTTTTTAATTCGCACTTTAGCATTATTTTCAATTTTAACCGAATTATTGTCTCTGATTCCCCTATTTCATTTCATACATTCCAAATATCGATTAATCTTCTGAGTGTACAATTTTTTTAAATCACTATTTAGATGCAAACGTTTTCAAATACCATTGATTCAAGCGAGTTGTTATTTATATGCAAAATTTTATTCATATAATATGATCCAAGCCATAAAAGTATTAAGTAAACACATTAGCCTATGAAAATCGCAGAATGCAGCATATGATCGCCTCTTCAGAAGTAAAGTTTAGTGAACAATTAATCTCGAAACAACTATCAGTTTTAGGTGCTAATTGAAATAACATTAAGTTTAAGGTTGTCAGAAAATCTTATATATTGTGTTCCGCCTTTTAAATTCAAAACTCGAATTTTTTGTGCTTACCTAATTGCTGTGTATAAACAGGTATACACAGCAATTGGTTTATGCTCTTGCACTAATTCCAAAAAAAATTGATTGGACGCATTCATACAATGAAGAAACAACTCCAAATCTAACATTTCGAGGCAAGGCGGTTTTCGTTAAGCATCATAGAAAATATTTTAGTTCTACATTTATCCATAATCATTACTGCATCATAAGTAGTCTATAGAACTACTCGTGAAGTTAAATCAACTTTGCTTTAAAAACCACACTTTTAGGTACAGTCTTTAATATTGAAACCGAAATCCATTAAACAGTGATTCATTCCCGACTGCATAACTGCTTCCAGTTATATGTGATAACATAAACATCACAAAATAATCGATTTTATTTCATTGGTTATGCATTTATTTTTAATTTATTTCCAACAGTATAATTTGCCTTATACGAAAATTTTCCAATCAGTTTCTATTTAAGCTGTAAAATAAATTTTCCGGAAATACTTTTATGTCAACTAGAAAAATAATGCAACTCAAAACTTCCTTTTAAGTTAAGTAAGTATACTCTTTTCTGTTTCTAATACTAATCAAATCAGCTTGGAACATGAGATTAAATTAAGCTGAAAAATCTTATTTTATGATCCCTGGTTGAAAAATTGAAAACTGTAAAAATGTCGGCGCAAAAAACCGACCTATAAAAGAAGATTGAAGGGAGTGAAAGGCTTTAAAAATAAGCTCTGAGTTTATGGAAAGAACCTCAGGACTTTTTAGTGCTTTACTTTATTTTTCAAAGATGAGAAAAGGAAGCAAAACGATATAAATAACGTTCCACCTACGCTAGAAGAGTCTTGTAAAGTGTAAAAGGTAACCAAAAATCGATTTGAGGCAATTTCGTCTCCATGAATAAATTTAACCACGAGGTCTGCCATATTTACTCGAAAATGTTTTTCTTATTTCCTTATATTTTTAACTCTTAGCATTTACAATATACTTCTCATAGATTCCCAGACTATATTAAAAGGTTTTGCTGATTATTGTCAAAAGTTTAATAAAATGTGAAGCTAAAAGCATATGATTTTCAATAAACTGTATAAAAATAAATTCATCTCAGTAAATTCATTCATAAAATGTACTCATTAATTCGTTGAATGGATGTTTCGTAGTTTCTCGTTTGGTTCAAGATTTCTATTGTGGTGTAAAAATATAAATTCATGTAAATTCATAACACAGTAAGGCTTCGGTAGCGGAGGGTCGTAAATTCGAGACAGAATTCCACAGAATATATGTCGTGTATAGAAACCTTGCACACGTTATAATGCGTCGAGGGTCAAACGTTCAGACCAACAGGAGTTGGTATGGCGTGGAAATTCAGAGAAGGGATACAGGCCCAGGTACCGTCCTTGTCATATGACTACGATTCAAAATTACGAGGTCCGTCCCAAAATAGCCTTTATGGAACGCTAATCTAACTAAATTGTGCTAAGCATAATTTATATCAGTCTTTGATGTTTATGATTTTATTTTAATGTTGCTTTCTTTATGACCCAAGAAAAAAAGAAGCTGGCTTCTAGAAGAAGAATTAAGTTATATTATCAGAAGTTCTCTTCAAATAGTATGTAATGCAGGCTGATAGTTCAACATAGGTATTTCTTAACTAATAATTACTTATATTTTTTTATCTGTGATTGATTTATTTAACTTTTAGCATAATAGCTAATGAGCAAAATCGATTAAAATTTTCCTGTGTTTCAACTCAATTGTAGGACTAATTCCTACGAAAGTTCTACAATAATGCAACCTTCTGTACAATTGCAGTCGCTTACGACTCTACTTTAGTATTCTACGCTTGAGGAGTCAAAAATCACATATAAACAAAAAGAACTTTCCCTTTCACGTTACTATTAAAATTCATGGAGTTGGGAAATTAAAAATAATGTACTATTACTTATGTTTTGGATGAAAGGTTTGCAAAGAATATTGGCCTTAGCACAAGCAGTTCGATGCTAGACTTTGGGAACAGTTTTGATCGAAAACGAAACACTCTTTTTTCCAAAAGACAGTGACAACAACTAGCCAGGCTCAATTAATCCTAGGTACTCTTCTTCTCTCTTCTCCCATACGTAAGGCACCACCTTCTCAGATTCAACAACACAAAGAATTGAAAGAGCTAACAGTTAAATTAATAAATATTATATTCTTTTGTTCTAAAAAATTTTGTGTGTATATATATATATATATATATATATATATATATATATATATTCTGAGTATGCTGTGGGGTTAAGTCACGGTCCTTAAAATCATCTTTTTGTTACTGAATTAATAAAGCTGTTATATCTGTGTTGAGTGCGTGATACTTAAGTGTCTCACGAACTGGCTAAGGACTCTGTTGCGATTGTGTATCTAAATGTAAAGTGAAAGTTTTGACAATGAGCTACTTGGCTAAGTAGTCTTCTTTATCATATGCTACTTACATACAACTCAGAATTGCAAAATTATATTCATGTGGCTTCAAAATTGGTAGGTAATCTGACATATCAATGATATCTGAAACATACAATCATAATTTGTTGTCACTGATATCTTCACTTTTAAAGTGGTACTTTCAAAAACTTACTTGTCTATGGATGTATTGCTTCCACGGCAGTCGATCTATTAAACAATGTTTATCGAGAGAAATTCGATTTAGGAATTTGATCTTTTTATATGTGTTTTGTTTATGTAAAGCTGTTTAGTAAGAAAAATGGCTAAAATGTAAGATTGACATTTAAAAACTAATACGAATTCTAATAATTTTAGAGACTCTTAATAAAAAGGTTTCTGTAAAAAGTTCTTATGTATAAATCAGTACCCAATGTAGTTTCAGAAATGTTTCTAAAAATAAGCATTTTATCACTTTCTGACCATATTTTACATCACAAGGAATATATTTTTCTATATATACTATAATTTAGGAATCAACTTTTGAAAGAAAAGCTCTATTTTATAATATTTACGCAACTAATATGAAATATCCTTAATTAAAGTATAACCCGAAGTTATTTTTCTATTAGAAATAATTTCAATATTTCAAATGGGAATTTTTTCCATCATTTTAATTATGTACTATTTATTACGTGACAGACAGTCACATGTAAATAGTGTTTTTCCCAGAACCTGTTGCTAAAGAAACAGATTCCAAACATCAGATTCCGAATATAGTAGTGTTTAGCGCTCGGAATCTGTTCTTTTGGCAACAGATAAAGCACTCCTGCACAACTTGTTAAATGAAATAATGCCATCGTGAAAACGCAATAGCCTATGGTGTAGATATTAAAAAATAACTAAGATTTTTCATAAAGTGGATATTTAAAAGATATTCAAAAGGGATAAATTGGAATAGGTTCTTGGCTTTCTTCAGAAGCAGATAAAATCAAAATATAATTTCTTAGCATTATTCCAAAGCAGCGAATTAAACCAAAGGAAGATGCATGTCATGAATAGGAAAAGCATTTTCAGCGCTTATGTTTTATTGTTAATGACATTAATAAGACTTTTGATTGACGAGTAATACCGAGTCTTAATTTACTGTAGTTTTAATTTAGTTTAGTAAAGTTCGTTTTGAACACGAGAGCTATTTTGGGACGTATCTCGTAATTTTAAATCGTGATCAGATGAAATGGACGACACCTCAACAAGCACTTCCTCTCGAACTTTTCGCACCACGCCAATGGGAGGGCATTTGGCCCCAACGAATTTAACGTTAACCAGGTCTCCTTACCGGTTCTTCGATGAAATCGAGTTCCACTGAAGAACGTCGTGTAAGCGGGTCTGGTGTAAAATAAATCCAGTGCACTCAGTGTCTGTAATAAAACGCTGGATGGATTACTTGAAGCGGAAGATTGCAAGCTCGACTCTAATTTAATTTAGTTATATTATGGTCTATCTTGAAGCAAATCGAAGACTATTTTAGAACAAATCTCGTAATTTTGAATCTAAGGACGAGGCCGACTCCTCCTCCTCCTCAGACATCCGTGCCACGCCAGCTGGAGAACAGATTTAACGCGCACCAAGTCCATTTAGAGGAATTTATTAGGAACTTAGGTTGAATTTCGAATCTAGTACCCTCCACTCCCGAAGCCGAGACCTTACCACCGAACCATAGGTTCGACTCTACAACTTTCTATATTAAAACTGTGTTAAAACCAGAGGGAGTGGTCTCCCCTAAACTTTCTCTTATACTCCTAACACATGTAGAGAAAAAATACGCTAAAAGGCAGTAAAACGAACAAGCGTCCCTGACGCAGTGTAGAAAAAAAGAAAGCGAAACGTTATACCACGAGTTTCCGAGGTCGGAGTTTGACGTAGCAAAGTGGAAGAATCGAAGCCGGGGGGCGAAAAGAGTGGGTAGAAGTGGAAAGGATTAGCACAAGTGAATCGCTCACTTACGCAATAACGGCCTCGCGTCATTGTGTGATGAGAAAAGACAAATAGGCGATTTGAACAACTTTTTTTCAACCGATTGAAACAAAAATTTGGCACGGATCTACAGCAGGCCTCAATATTAGCAGGCCTTATACCAATTTTTATTTATCAAAGCCGTAGGGTTTACGAGTTATAATGTTTAGAATTGTGCGATTTTAGAGTCCAACAGACAGCTAACCCTTTGACGGATTTCGCCCAAAATTTGATACGGACCTACATTCTTGATGATAAAACTGTGTACCAAATTTTATCCACTTCGCTGTTCAAGTTTTTAAATTATAGTGTTCACATGAACGCGGACAGACAGATAGACAGACTTCCCTTCAGTGAATTTTGTCCAAAATTTGATAGAAACCTACAAATTATGTGTCATGATCACGTACCAAATTTATTCCCTGTAGCTCTAATAGTTTTCGAGCTATCGTGTTCACAGACAGACAGACACACACACAGACTTAATTCCAAAATTGTGTTTTTCGGATTCAGGGAGGTCTAAAACGTGGAGACTCGACAAAATATCGAGTTCGAATTTTTGGACGGTTACAATACTTTCTCTTTGTATACTTCGTATACGAGAAAGTAAAAAAATGCCAGACTTTCTAGAAATTGCTGCATTTTACTACTGTGAGCACGCGACTTAATAAAAGTTGCAACATCGTTTGAATTACGAAATGAAGATTTTCCTATTGTGTACCACATATGTGGACGAAATTCTTTATAAAAGTTATCCTAGAAAACATTGACCTCTACGTAGATAATATTAACTCTAAACTTTGTGCCTTATCAAATGGCTAGCACCTCTGCTCTTCGCATTAATTACTGGAATAACACATTGCAATGATATATTCGAAATTTTTTAAGAGATCTCCTTAATGGTTCAGTTCTACAAATACACATTCATAAAAATACGCATATAATCAACTTTTATTTTAGCATTGTTAAGAAAATAAGTCAAAAAGAATTGCACTTCATTTATCTTGAACATGGGAGGAAAAAAAAGTACAATTGTTCTTCTTTTAAACAAAAGAAATGCTGAAAATCCAATAAATCGTAAAACTAAACAATTACTCTTTTTCAGAAAGCAATTCAACTGGCAGTTTTCTTCGGTTCTTTTCCAATTTTCTTTCTCATCCGCCACATTTCCGTTGAAAGGAACGCTTTAATTTTTCAAGAGAAAACGCTTTTAGAAACATAAATTGGAAGTAATCCAAAATTTGGAAGATTCGCATTGAATTTACTGTGTTTCTCTGTCAAGTGTCAAATATTTCACCCCTTCTGCTTAATAATGAACTTATTGTTTGAAATCTCATCTTATTTTAAATTATGAATAAGTATTTTAACCAAAATGACTAAATCACAAGGGTTCGTTGCACTTATAATTGCTCTTTCATGATGACCCCCTTATAATCCAGTATTATTGAAAATAAATGAATAAAAGCATTTCAATCAAATTTCAATATTCTTTGCTAAATTTTTATGCACTTTCGAATACCAGCTTCAAACTACAGAATACGATTTTCCTAAATGAATTCAAATATATCATAATATTCTGTAAATTTAATTAGAAAACATTGAAGGCAATGAAGGTCACTAAATTTAAAACAAAGAATGAGTTATTTCAGATATGAGTAATGATCAATTAGTGTAATAATAATAATTAAGTATAAAGAAATAGAATATAAACATATAAACCTTGCATTGCCGGATTTTTCATTTTTCAATTGTGATTTTCTTTATTGTTTAAATCTTCATGAAAAAGTTTAATCACTACAAGAAAATTAATTTAGAATAAATTTAACTCAGAATTTTAACTATAATTAATTAATTAAAGAATATAATTGCTTGATTAAAATTTTCCTTGTCAAAACTTCCTTTTTCAAGTTAAAAAGTAATATGTCAATCATTTTATAAATTAATTATTAAATTACTAGAAAACTCCGAATTCTTTTTAAAAAAAACAAATAAGTAAATGATGCGAATATGAATGACTACACAGTGAAGGGTTGATTTTTTAAATAGGTAATAGATCATTTTTTTAATCTGCGAACTAATAAATTGACTAAGATATTTTTTTCATGAAAAGGAAAATAAGTGTATTTTAAAATAAAGAAACATCACACTTTCTATATCGTACAAATATATAAAATATAAAAATATTATCACATGAATGATAAAAGCTTGGTGCTCTTAAAAAAACGAAATATAAGGATAAACAATAAACGAATTGTTTTTCAGAGATATAAACTATTATCTTTATGAATTCCTAGTAAATCTCCCAATTTTTTTCTATTTTTAGAAATACAAGCATTTACATAAAAATTCAAACACGATGGTATGAAAATTATTATTTAGTTAAATTCGATATACGTTAAGTGGTTGTAAAAAAAGCAAAAAACTTTTAAATAAGCCTGAACATTCACCGCTGTATGCTTAATAAAAATGAAATCTATTTTATTGAATCCATAAAATTTTTTGTATCTTTCATAGTAAGAACGCTCACCTAGATTGATTTTATTAGAAAACAGTTGAATAAACCAATACAAACAATTTAATACTTCTGATTGATCTGATAATTTTGGAAACTTTCAGATAATCTTAAATTAATTATTAAATGTAAATATAATAGGTAATTTCTATATTTATTAATCATTATCAAGGGTATCCTATGATTTTACCATTTGTATCATTAAGATAAGATAATTATTTAATCGTAAAGATAATTATTTGATCTCCTGTCTCTTTTAAATTATACGTTAAATTATATTTCTCTTTTTAGTTCAGGAAATTTTATGCACATTAAATAATAGCACATTTTGAAATAGTTATTTTTTATTTATCTTTTCTTTTTAGATATATCAACGTTTACTGTAATTCGTAATGTAAGCTTAAACTGAAATGTCATCCAACACTTCGACATTATTAATATACTAGATAGGTAAATATTTTACTTCATTTATAGTTTGTTATTTGAATGCTTAAATTAATTATCTGCTCTGTATTATGAAGCAGACACATCATTAACTCCCATCATAATTTGTTGGATTGCTAGTGAGAACTGATAGACTTATTTTTGATTTTAATAATTAATTACTTATTTTTAATTAGCTTTTCTATTAAATTTTTTCCCCATTTTTCAAAATATTCATATAAAGTAATACAAATAAACGTATGTTCCATGTAATATACGTATGTTCCATTTTATATCTAGCAATACTCTATACAAGGTGGTCACAAATTATTGAACCCATTTCAAAAATTAATGAAAAAAACTAATAATGTTACAACTACGGTTTTTTTAAAATGGGAGCGCATTTTAAAAAGTTACTTTCAGATAGGTGGAGTATCATTACAACGTTCTAAATTTGGTACAGCGAGAGATTCCCATAAGTAATTGAAAGAGTATTCCCTTGTTTCATCATTTAGACAGTGAAAAATAGTAATTATTTACTAGAGTTTCCAACAATGATTTCTTATTTAAGGTTATCTAAACGAAGTTTAAGGGAAATATTAATAAATGTTTACACGACATTCCGATTATGAGCGATTCCTAGAAAACAAAACTGAAATACGGTTATTAAATGTAAAATAACAACTTTATTGGACAACACTTATTATGTAAAAGATTTGAATAATAAGTTTTGGGAAAATGTTTGTCCGGCACTTAAATTTCCTCTTTATGATAAATCACAATGCCGAAATCCACTTAAGCGCATCATATAAGTGAATTTCGCATTATTTTAAGAATACAACAATTATTTTTTACCTTCTGAGATTTTGCTGAAAAATTGTTCAAATATCATTTTTGGACAGAAAGTATTACCAGACTTACGCATTAAGTATAACTACTTGGTACATGCAGAAGTCTGTAACAAACAGACTTTGATGTAGAAACTTTATTCATTTTCCTCCACTATTTATATCAGTGAAAATGTTATTCCCCAGAATTGAAAATAAATTAATGCTTTCGTTTTGAAAAACTATGTGGTTAAAGAAATCAGTCCCTTTATTTCGAATAACAAAACTTAAAAAGGAAATATGAATTTTCATGTTATTAAATCCATTAAAAGCTTTCAACAAAAAGCAGAGGTTGAAGATAAGGGAAATAAATGATAATGTAGCCTCTCTAAAGCAACTTCTCCCTTACGACAGCATAGATGCATCCTATTTCCATATACATTTACATGATAATAAATCGTGATATATATGAAGTCCATTCGACAGATATTATCAAGTTTGCGATCTCGTTAGTGTTATTATAATGAGAATCTACTAAATATGGATTAGCTCCATTATTCAAGAAAATCTTATGATCTGTATTTCTTTGTAACACGCATTCCTGGCTTTTGTAGCTTCCTATACAGTCTTATATCTCTATTAGAAAAGCAGAACTACAATTATAAAAAAGATGGGGGGTTATTTTTATCATTTCAAGCAATTTTGGGTCGGTTTATTATTTACTGGAATAAAAAGTGTGCATTTTTGGTTAAAACGGGAAAATGTTAAAAGTGTTTAACAATTTAACAACTTATAAAGAGAAAGATCTGTACAATTCAAGCATATTCTATACAGAGAATAATTTTAAATGAGATATATATTTAATTGCTTTAAAGAAAATATTCCTTCTGATATTCTGTGTGTCCACACTTTGTGATACAGATCCCATAATGAAGCCCATTGATGCTCTCGTAATGCATGTAAAATACAACGTGGCAATTAAATTTTGGAATCCATTTAACAGCTTGCAGGAGGAAAAAATGACGTGACGTCACAGCACATCATAAGACAATCCTCAGCGAGATGATATGAGCATATTCGGTTGCCGTATTATTGTGGTATCTCGTGAATCGACTCCATTGAGCTCCGCCCAGACACACTCTAAGGGGTGTTACTCAACTGTAATACTCAATCAAAAATCCTGATTTAATACATTTTGATTTCATTCCTGAAGGGTTATGTCAAGGATAAACTCTTGTCCTTTCCCTTCCCTTTAATTTAATTAAATGTCGTATTTATTAGGACAAAGATGAATAACTGAGTCCATCAGTGCGATATGAATGGAGGTTCATATCTGTCAGTTTCTGTAACAATTTTAACATTTTTATCAACAATCCAACTGGATTTTAAAAATGATATCCAAAACTATTGTTGTTTTATATTATGCTCTAACAATATGCTTCTACCTCAATCACCTTACACAAATGTCACAAATGTCAACAAATCGAAGCAAAAAACACATTTATAAAGAAAGGAAAATATAATCAATTAAAAACTGTAATAAAGCATACAAAATTTATAAAATTACCGAATTAGAGCTGTATCATTTCTTAGAAAATGATCGTGAACATACGCAGTGATATTTATCAAAAATAAAAAAATAAATAAAAATATTAACCCAGTCGTTATCTTTCCCCCTCGGCATCATTCCAAAGGAAAAGATTCTGAAATACGACTCCGTTTAACTACTTTTATCATTTATTACACGGCTAAGAACACTTCAGAGGCTTCGTCTCTCAAAAGAAAAATCCAAAACATCCAGTCTTGAGATCTCCCCAATTTTACGGAACTACTACAGCAGCGATAGAGAGAGAGAAAAAAAGGGGGCACCCTTTTCTCCTCCGCCCCCACTGCGCACGCGCACTCCCATACTCCACCCTTGATGATGAGGAACCCAGTGATCATGTCCGCAGCATCACACAGACGCCATTACGGAGTGTGTTCAACAGCGATATTTTCCGGACACATCTCCAACCACGCCCAGTAGCAGGGTACACAAATCAGTAAGTGTACCCCCTCCGTTGAATTTGTTTAAAGGACAGAACCGGTACATACTCTGGCTGTGAGATTTAAGCGACGCTTGCTTATGCCATGGAGCGGTGGAACCGTGGTAAGTCTAGCACGTAAGCCTGCTTTTTTCCTAGCTGGCATTTCGCTGTGTGTGTGTCAGTACATCCGGGAGAAGCGAAAATCCGGAAAAAGCGAAATTCTTACCCGGAAATAAGGGTATGGTGAGGACGGCGGAATTTGGTTAAAGAAAGGAGAATTCGTTTTTTAAAGGTTTATATTCTCCTCTTTTTACGGTTTTTCCGAAGAGAGAGAAAAAAAAACCCAGGAAGTAATTAGGTGCTTTTTTTTATTTGCTTCCTATTTAAGCTAATTAGAGGGTACATATATGTCATTCTTGTCAGATTTGTAATCAATAAAATGTTTGAAAGAATATTTATTTGATTATTGTAAATTATTGATGCAGCGTTATGAATGAATTGATTAATATTAGATTTGTATATTGGCATCTTTATACTAAGAAATATTGAGAAAAATGACACGTTGATGAAAAAGTTGCCATTTTACGTGCTTTGTGGGAGTTAATTGACATTCATCAGTCTTTCTGCAGGATAATAAACAAATCTGAAAGTATTTCTCTATGAATCAAAATAAATTACCGTAAAAATGTTGATAATTTTTACTACAGTTTACGCGATGAAAAGTTCTGTTAAAAATCAGTTTAGATGTCAAAAACCTAAATTTCTATAAGATAACTCAAATTGCGGGCTTATTATTTAAATGTGAAATTCAAGTGTTAATTTTTTTTTTTCCTTTTATACTAGCATCAAAATGCTCAAATGAAACAAATACTATGCCTTTCAAACTATATTCTATACAGTATTTATTATCTTAATTCGTTTTGATCAAATAAATTATTCAGCCTGTTACATTAAAGTAATTTATATTGCAGTTTTTCCAAACACGTAGCACTGAGTTTCATGAAACACAATAGATTTGTACAATTATTATATAAACTACACAGCTGTGAATTATCCACATCTGCTTAAATCGTATCGTCATATCTCTTGAAATATGGAGCTAAAATATATGCGATACAAAATTTTTAATTATGATAATGAAATGCTTTTTCCTGGTATGATTAAAGTGATTTTAAAAAAATAAAAGTGCTCGAAAGTCAGGCGCATTTCAAAATTGCTATGAAAAATTCAGTCATAGTTATTTGTACTAAAACTTCATTATGAGGCATTGACTGTTGATAAAAAATATTTGAAACGAGATTTCAGTATCGATTTTTTTTCAAAACAATTTTTTCTTCCACTGATAGTCATAAATTTTATTATCTGTAATGTAACGTAGTAAGAACTATAGAATTTCTATCGCATCAGTATCTGAAATTGGTTTTCAGTGCAGCATTGATCAGTTTGCTATAAAACAATCGTTACAGAGAGAACAGGTATCTTTGCTGTGATGATGCGGAAAAACTGCCTTAAAGTTAAACTAAGAAATTTGTATTAATTGGCGAACTGAATTTTATTTGATTTTGAACCAAGAAAGAATCTTTTTAATTTATTTAATACAGACGTGAAGGTTTAGGTATGAAATATCTGTTTTCTTACAATCTTTCTTGTGTTTACTATTTTAGTTTTACGTATAACAATTTCGTTTTTCAAAATTGTGAATACGAAATATTTGTGTATAATGCATATGAAAGTGAGTTAAAATCGCGTTTGAAATTTAGTATGATTTTAAAAGCAATGTATAAATTAATTTTTTGTGTAGCATAAAATTAATTTATTTTGGCGCAATATAATTACAAATCTATTATTACACTTAATTATTAAAACTGCATCTTCTTTTAAAGGTGAAGAATGTAATCCAAATGATTATCAGAAATAATATAATACTAGATGTAATCTAGAAACGTCAAGTTATAGTTGTATTGCTTAAGGAAATATTTGAGACTTATTAAAAACAAACGCCTTTTAAAAGAAATTGTCTTTTTTCCCACCTAATCACTGATGACATTTATCAAACTATCAAAAGAAGTTTCATAGAATAACAAGGAGCTCAATTCAAGATATATAAAAACTAATTTTTTTTTCAATTTTCTAATTGCTTGAATCGTGATAAATTTTGTTTCACAGCAAAATGTAGCAACATCTATTAAATATACGTTTATCATTATTTGTCAGTTGTCAAGGTTGAACTAAAACAGAGGGCTCTACTTTATTTTAACGTTTTAAAGCGTTTTAAAAAATTTTAAAACCTTTATTATTTGTTTTGATTTTGTTACCATGCAATTTAAATTTCAGCAAATTATAAATTCTTCTTTATTTTTTTATTTAAAACACCAAGCAAATATTGTCACTTTCCATATGTAAACATAAACTAATTTTGAATTGCAGTTACTTCTATTGTTAATTCTTTCTGTTTAAATCAAACATAACAGCATCTGACAATACAAGGTGTTCGATTATCATGGTTTTATTTAAAGAACAATAATCTTTGAAAAATCAAAAACATCGATTAGAGTTTATTAGACAAATAACAACTCTAAAAATCAAAATTAACTTAGCATTATTGTCATATTTTGTGCAATCTGCAGAATAGTGCTTATAAACATAATAACATAGAATTACTGCTATTTGATTTCAGAATTTATATTTTCTATTATTTCTAGAGAAATTTGCTGTTTAGCGTATTGCAAAATTTCAAACCATAACATAACACTCCTTCGAATTCGAAAACTAAACTTCAAGTCGGTTGCCTGACTTCTTTAGTCTGTGAATTTAACTTGTCAATTGAGGTTTTTCAAAACTTTGAACTATCTTGACTTACAGCTCAATCCTTTTACTACCGATAAGATGAGAGATGATTGACTGATGAGATGAGAGATGATTGTACATGCATTCATCAAAATTGTTTGCAAAATTTTTTTGTTGCTAACAATTTTTCAAACTTGATAATAAAAATTAAATATTTTCACTGATTATACACAACATAAAATTAGTTTAAAATTCTTAAAAATTAAGTTTTGATTTTAAAAAATGTCTTGTTTAATGCTCAGCATCAATTTCTTAAACACTCTTTGATGTCTGAAAGTTTCATACTGAATAAACAAAAATAAAATTCAATTTACAAGGACATCAATAATTTCTTTGACTGTATTTTCGTTACACGCAATTTCCTAATGGTTACTATCCTAGTTGTAAACGGGTCCATCATTTAATTGGCCTTTATGAAGGGGGCACACTGGACCATAAAACAGCTTCGCAATCCTCATCTAAGTAGCTTTTTATGTGCGTTGGTCTTGAAAATCGATGATACTTGTAGAGCTATAAGTGAAACTCCATTCATTTCACCTTCACCAAGGTTAAAGTCTCCTTAATGATGTGAAGGCTTTTCTTTGTTACTGGTGCTCTTGTTCCAGTAGTACTTCGCCGTTGCTTATTGAGAGCCATTAAGCTTCAATGGCGATAACAAAATATTAAACTTGCAGATAGATGGGGCTGACCAAACACAATTATTGTTTGAATTACTTTAACATGGCATAAGAATAGCTGCTACTACAACTTGAAGATATTTTTTATTTGAGATGCGCTTAACTTCAAGTCACTGAGATTCTTTCTCTTTCCTGCGAAAGAAAAAAGAGGATATAATTTTATTTAAATCTATCTTCAGTATGCTGTGAAATATTACAATGATTTCCAAATTTCTAAATTCTTCTTCGAAACTTCCTATTTTGTTTCTTTTATTTTTAGTTTTACAGAATGTTAACTATTAGGAAATAGTAATATTTACATGTCACTGCAGAAAAAATACAATGCTTAATACCGTGAAAAAATGTCTTTTTTAAAATATTAAGCACAAAAAAAGTGGCAATTAAAATAACCAAACTGAATTGTTGGCATTATTTAGTACAACAGTTCACTTTTTAATACAGCAACACAAAGGTTTCTAAAAAAAATAACCATTGTTAGGCCTCACAAATTCAAAAAAAAGTTTGAGATCAACAAAAAAAAGTTTTTTCACACTTAAATTCGTTCTTCATTACCGCCTATATTTTATTTTGCAATTACTAAAATAGGCATAGCACTTTTTAGATGATAAATATTGAAGGGGTTTATTTCTCTGTATTGAATTAAGAATAAAATAATCTTTTTAAATAATACAAAAACATATTCACACTATCTATTAGATATAAACCCATTCTATAAAACTGCAAAAAGAGCATTCCACGGACGACTACTTTATCTACAATGTTGTTTCTTGTGAACGTACAATCACGGACTTTTTCTGATTTTGTGATGCGAAATAAATGCTCATTGTCTTAATAAGACAAAATAGCATTCTATAAAGGGTGGTAACTGAAGTTGCAAGACATAATAGTTGCAAATAAATTTCTTCACCCTTTTATTAGTGTGCTAAAAAGAATTTTTTCTTTTAATTATTTTTTTTTTACTTTTTAGTCTTTAATTTAACAAATCAGTTTTTTCTCGAATTCATTTGAAAGTGGTGCTACTATTAGTAATCAAAATTTAATTAATTGAATCGATTAACTGATAATAAAGTTCCTAAAATATTAAAATAGTGTATTGCCATCAAGAATACAATGGCTTACAGTATTTCCAAACTCTAGTAATCAGGAAGCGAGAGTAAAATTGAGTACACAATTCTATCTTTATAAAAATGAAACAAATAAAATAAAAGTATATAAAAATAGATACCAGCTACAGATTAATCGTTCTATCTGATACGTATATATTATGATGAAATTTTTAAAACATTGATCAAGCAATATCTTCTTCTGTGGCTATTTATGTAACATTTCAGTGAACCCTAAGTAAAATTAACAAGACAGAACACAGGAAACAGACCCACATACTGTGGGAGGGTTGCGACTATAATCCTCAATGTAACAGGTTGTAATACATCATCTATTTTTCTTTAACGTCATATCTAATAACACTAACAGTCCCACATACTGTGGGAGGGCTGAAACTGTACGCACCAATGTAACTCTACCCTTTCATTGCACTCATCTGATAACCCCTCTTGTATATATTTTATATTATATTCGGACTGTAACTCTCTATGTGTCATTATATCCTTCTCTGTTTATGTATAATGCTTTCTGTACAGTAAGTTCCCTTTCATGTGTTTTTATATCTCTTGATGATTTTTTTCTTTTGCTTTTCTATAAAGTTTCACACATACCCATCCAACCGACCCCCGAACAAGAGCCGTTTAGGCTCCGAAATCGGGGGTATGCTTTGGTATTAGTGTGGCTATTTAAGGTTTAGTGAAACAACGATTTTCTCTGTGAATATAAAAATGAATTGCAAATGTTTACCAAACTAAATGTTCTTCATTTCTCAAATATAAAGCAGTTAGAAGCTTTCGCCTTAATAATAACAGCAGAAAGGCATGATAATAAATTTCATTTCTACAGAATTTAAGAAATTACTTTAACGTACAAGGCGTCTCCTTTCCATATTAGATTTATAAAATGAGCTCCACTACTTCAAGCATTTCCATAAAATTGTTATGTTCACTTCTTAATGTCTTTTAAGTGGTAAACGTCGAAGTAAAACAACTATTTACCTTTGAAAAACAAACGAGATGTCTCTAAAAAGTGATGTCACCACCATGGCGGCAGTTGAAATACAAAAACAAATGAAAAATAATCCTGTCTGCAACTACACTTTCTATTCTTTTGTCAAGATTTGGTAATATTCTGTTGTAAAGTGTTGTTCAATTCGAATGAGCCAGTATTACTCACCAAATGATGCAACAGCCATGGCCATGTGATATTCAAGTGTAAAATCAATGCTTGATTATTTAGTCAATGATGTTTCCCGATTTTATACAAGGCATCATAGTGTAATGTGTCTTTAAAGTGACCAGACATCTCTGATTACCCGAGACACTCCCTATTTTGACTCTTTCTCCCAGACTAAAAAGGTGTCCTACATTTGTCTCGAATTTGAATTAAATGTCCCAGATTCATCTTATTTTCCCTATCAGAAAATATTTAATATGACCATGAAAAATATTAAGAATAATAGCAAAGAAAAGCCTGAAGGGAAAATATTAAAAATAATAGCAAAATATAAGTTTATGCTTCTTTATGTCTTCCTGTGTTTTGTTTATTTTTTTAATAATTCACTATTTTATTTTTCTTGTTCTTTTCTTTTCTTGCTTTTATTGTTGTTTATTTATTGGATTTTATTTAAAATCCTGTCCCCACCCCACCCCCTCCAATCCTGTATTGAAGTTCAGAAAATCTGATCACTTTACATGTCATTGAATTCATTTAGTAAAAATATGCACAAATATGCCATAATCAGTGAGATTCGAGATATTTTCTTTTTTACAGTTGAAATTCGCATTTATTTGATTTGTTCTGATCAATTTTTTCATTTATTCACGCTTAGTATCTTCAGCATCTCCTATTTCAGAATCTGGATTCATTCGAATAATTTAACATTTCCTTCTTCTTAAATTCAAATGAGCAAATTTCTTTTGTAATTATATCAGTAATTTTATCCGCTGTAATTGCCTCAAATTAAAAAAAATTATTTAAGCTTCCTGTTCTAAATAAGAATAAAACAGAATCACTTAAACCCGGCACTATGATTCAAAGATTGAAATCATCAGCGCTGACAAATGGACATTTAGCAGCAGTTAGTGTAGGAGCAGGAAATGAGTCTGATGTAATCGCCTTGTGTTGAAAAGTTAACGGCAGATTTCAAACTCGAATGACAAATCTTTCATTTGCATATCATAAGAAACATTTTATTCATGAATACACTTTCTAAAACAGCTACGAATATATCCTAAACAAATCAATATAATGCATTTGAATAACGTTTTTATTTTTGGAATGGGTTCGATTTTTTAAAGAGAATTTCAAGGTAATATTTTCTAACATGCGCCAGTTGTTCCCTAACTATCCATTTCTTTCTTTTTTTTCTTATTCATTTGTAAATTTTGCTAATGTAAATTTATTTTTGTTCCTTAATTCATTGTCCTATATAAAAAAAATCAATTATACTATTACCAGTTTGATTACTGTCAATGCATTTCCTGCAGTATTTATGTATTTTTAAAGCAATTAATTGTCTGCAGATATGACAAAATGAAATTTGTCGCTAATTAATGCCCTTCATTTACATTGGATGAATAATTTCTAGCAATAAAAAGCTCACATAATGTGTTACTTGATTAGAGTAAATAACAGTTTTTAATCAATGAATCATCACAAAAGTACCCTACGAACTCTAATGCCTTGATGATCATTTACGACACGTATATCTTCCAAAAGATCATAAATATTAAAAGTATTTGTTATTATCAGTGCATCATGTGAGTAACTGCAAGCGGTTTTTATCAAAATCGATTGTCTTGTTGTATTTATTTTTCCCTTTGAATATTCTTGGTTTTTCTTTTTTCTGGTCTAAATTTTGTTCTTGGTTATTTTTAACTGCATTATTTTGTGGCGACAGTATATTATTCTGTTGAGGTATAAAAATAAAGCTGCAATAGATGTTTTATCTCAAAAAGTGGAGTAATTTATAAGAATTTTATTGATTTTTCCATATTCTGATAGAGAAATATTTAGCAGTATTTCTAAAACATGTGGGGTACAAACATCTAGTTTACGAATAACGGAATTTAATTTCTTTTCCTCTGTCCTTTAAATTCGACATCTGACTCATTGATGATCTATTACATTTACTTAACCACTGATAACTCCTCCACGCCTTTATTCCAAAGAACACGGCTCACGAATCCTAAGAACGCAGTTGAGAATGTGTATCGATTGACATAACCGGAGCGTTTCATTCAAGGAATCTTATCGAGCGACGTACCACCCAGTTCTGACGACACCACTATTAAGAATAGCGACACCCAGTCGCCTGTCGCGAGTGACTCTGCACGAAAGGCCTCGGCCACATGGCATGTGGCTTAACTCTCCCCTCCTGACGCGTTATCGGGGAAGGGTAGTGACTATATCAGATTTGCTTGCCTACTGGGAACTGTACCAAATACTTTTTGTTGTTGTTAACTTTGAAGATAAACACAGTAGAACCCCGCTAATCCGAACTAATTGGGACCGGTGCCTGTTCGGATTACCCGAAATTCCGATAAAAATAGAAAAGAAAAAGATGTGTGCTAAACAAAAATGTAAGTTATAAGTGCTCAGTACTACTATCTCTTGAATTCTTTTATTCAAAAGCAATAGAAAGAGAATATGTCTCCCCTTTTCATTAGAATAATGGAGGTGCTCCGGTATGAAGTGACCTTATCCTACGGCAAATTACATTAGTTTCTTCAATGTGTACAAAATTATGCATGCTGAAAAAGTACTTTTTTTGTTTCTAGTATGTATATTTAAATCTTTTCAATTGCATATAATTTTCGAAAATAAAACCGGTTCGGATTAACTGGAATTTCGGATTAGCGGGGTTCTACTGTAATAGTATTGGCAACCTTCAGGCATTACACCGAATAAATATTTATTGAGAAAAAACAGTAAACAAAGAATGTAATTAAGTTGAAATTCACTGTAGTTTTTTAATTACTCAACTTTAAGACGAATGCATGTTTATAGACAAAATTTTTATTTCCTGAAGGAACTTCGCAAAAAGTTGAATAAATTGTACAAGATGTAATTAGCTGGGTAATTGACACCTCGGTTATTGACATCACTTTCATTCTATTGATTTTATCATTAACCATAATAATTCATAATATATAATCCGAATAATTATATATATGATAGAATGACAAAATTGCTTAGAGTGTCAGTAAATGTTCAAAGTTTCAATAGCTGTCATGTTTTGTACAATGTGAAAATAATTTTCAAAATTCGCTTCTGATATATGAAGGACCTTAATCAGTGAGTTTAATTTGTCGCAATTATCCAATGGAAGCATTTTGAGATACAGCTGTTTCCCAAAACTTGACAGAAAATATTCTAATACTGTGTTTTTACACAGGGTCGGTTTTAAAATTATCGGAATCTACCAAGGAGCCTACTGGCGCCACAACGATAGGGTGACCGTCCAAGCAGGAAAATACCACTCCTTCATCGAACTTCCTCCCCTCGTAATAAATATTAAATTGTCATATGTTTTTAACTGTTAGTGCATTATCAAGTGTGTGTATCCCAGTCCGTGGTACTCGCAATCCCTAGGATACTTGCTAGTTAAAAAAAATACCTCAAAAATAAAGGAAAGGAAAACGTAAATTTTAGTTATGAGGCAATAATTGTTTATTTTCAATTGCTTCTAACAGAGATATTTCAAAATTCCATGCTTTGAGCTTTAATTCAAGGTAATACATGCATCAAAGCAAACACATTTCGTGCTTTCTTGAAAAATCTCTTAATAGAGTAATTATCTGTACATATTTTTAATAATTTGAATAGACATAAAAATGAATAAAGATGAATGTGTTCCAATAAATGGCTGGAATTAATATTAGATATTCCAATATTTAAAAAATAGTGAAATATTAAAGAAAAACTCTGCGCCATTATCGTCATCATCGCATATTAATTCAAAATAATTTTCAAAAAATAAAAAATATATATTTCTTACTAGTCTAAAAAATAATTCCGCCTAGTATTCTCATTTGAAAATAAATTTTGATTTTATAATTTTTATCTTTTGGAATCATCATTTATCACGTAGATCTTCTGTTAAGTTAACTAATAGGACAATACATCATCTTTTTCTTACCTCATCTATGTAATACATACTTAATTTGTTTTTTATTATTATTAAAAATTTCATTATTACGAAATTCAAAAATTTAATTTATTTCTTACTAAACCCATCACTTTCTGGTTCACAATATTGTTATCACATAATGTTTTCCTGACATTATCACTGGAAATAATCTATTAATTTTAATAGAAAGCCCATTTTTGGCATCTCCATTCTGACCATTGCAACCTTTGAATAATTTATCATCAGAATTCCTACAACTTCCACAAAACGAATAAGCTGCATGAATTAGTAGAATAGAAATCTATTATTCCCACAAAAATGAAAATAAGAACGATTAAGTATTTGCATTTTACTCAAACATTATCCTTACTTTATCTTTCGGCCATTCTGTGGGATACTTTTGTCACGTGTCTCAACAGGCATTCCGGGTCTCAAACCGACAATCCAATAAGCCGAAAGCTTGGAAATCTGCCACGAAGTGACATTAACCTTAACCGTTCTGCGTGACAGCGGAATCGATTGGAGGATCTCATGGATCAAACTCGTCCTAATCCTCGTGAATGAAGCTTACTTTGTCTTAATAAACAAATAAAAAATATGACAGTTAACGTAAAAACACAATACCAGTGAAACTGAAATGATTTTACTTATCAGTTTCAATGAAAAACTCAAATCGATTTTGCAAAGGAACCACTAGCTTTATCACCCTCACGTACTGTTTTACAGTCCATTGGAATCCAGTAAGATTTGAATAGACCAAGTCCGACATATCACCTTTAATTTCGGTCTATTTTGTTTGTTTGTTTTCATGCGCCAACGAGATGTTGTGAGTGGTGTAGCTTAACTTTTGCCGCCTGGGTTGAACTTGCAACATGCCGCCCTTCCTTTTAAAAATTGATAGGAAGAAATCCCGACCTGCCGAAGCATTTGGAAGAAACAAGAAAAAATCTGACCAGCAAAAAAAAATGCTCTATAAAGACTTAATTATGACCAAAAAAGACTCTCTATCGTGAATCAAGAATACGAGAACGCATTCACTAAAAATTTAAAAAGTATACAGAGCCAACAACCTACATCCACCATCTGACAGGAAAAGCCTAAAGACCTATTTTTTTCTTTCTTTTTTCTTCTTTTTTAAACTGTAACTCACTAGTCCAAAATTTTCTGTTCTATATTACGAGTGGTCCTCTAATCATGTCCTTCAACACAGAATATGTTACATAAGATGCCGATCACCATAGCAAAATTTTTACAATATTATTTACATGTATCCAAGCACTATTCTAGATACAAAAAACTACAATTTGACTATTACCTAAATATAGTTTCCAAAATTTAACTCCATTAACTCCTTGAAATTTACATTAACACTATACAGGATAATAATTGATAGGGTATATAAACCTCAAAATAAATAAATAAATTTCAGGAGAAAATTCTATTAGCAACTTAATTCGTCGTGTGGCGCCCTCGATCTCTGCAAATAGGCTACAAACACCATCAGTCTTTCTTTCGCATATCGACAATTTCCCGAAAAATGAGAAAAATGTGCATTAATTTCATTAGTTTTATTTTTCCCCTTATGTACACAATGACTGAGCTGGTGCAGCTGCTCTTAGTTATAAAATGTTTTACCAGCTTGTCTGATTTTGCCGCCTCTTTTGATGTGCCGCCCGGGGAGGATCGCCCCTCCCCTTTAGATACTCTACTGAATTTTGTTCTAGATAAATGATTGGTAGTGTCTGCCGAAATCCGTGGGCAACAAATAAATCGTCGGTATATTGCTAAAAATGACCAAGTAAAATAAACGAGTTAAGTTGTTTTTGTTGTTTTAGCCCTTTCCAAGGCCGTGGGGATGTCCTTCCCACCAAATTCGTCAATTTTTAAATGCATTTTTTAAGGTTGGCATAAGTTCTCGCCAAATTTCTCTATGAATCAAAAACCTGGATAATCCAATTTCTTATCTCAAACCATAACGAAGTGTCTTGGCTTGATAATTAATTATTAATTAATAAAATTAATTAACAAAAAATAATGCCATCCAATGAGCTAAATGAATTTCTTTTCTTAAATTATTCTAAATAACAAAATTATTTTATTATATCACTAATAGAAAGAATGGTCTTATAAAGAGTTAAATTGTTAGAGGAAAAATCCCGCATATAAATATCATGTACAGCTTATATTGTATACCGGTTTCAGATATCACATTTTACAACAACTAGAGCAACTTAACTCATTTTTCTTTATTTGGTCACTTCTTAGCAGTATACCGACCGAGTATATAATTAACCTGAACTTCCTGCTTTTACCAGTCGTGTTTTTATATGGTTGAATGTATTTTAATGAACAGTAATAATTTATGACCCAGTGTCAGTGTTGTCCCTGTCTCGAATACTTCCATAATGTTAATGTTGCGCATTTTGTATTTAGCTTCGTCGTATAGTAAAATGAATAGAATACGCATTTTGGAACAGCGCCGCTTTCTTTCGACCGATTAGTCCCGAAATTTGATACAAGTCTAAACTTTTGGTGTACGGATCAAATACTGAAATTTTTACCCCTAGCGTGTTGCGTTTTTTAGTTATCAAGTACGCATACACAAGAATAGGCAGGTTGACAGCAGGGCTGAACCGAAAGGGTGGCGAGATTGGCCCTCGCCAAGGGCGCACTCAGAAGAGGGCGCAAAAATGACCTTTTAACAAAACAAAGCTTAAGAGTAACATTGGTACGATCCGCTGAATAAATAAAAAAAAATCCAGAATAAGCCATCTCTGACAGATTAAAAATTACAGGTAAATTAAAAAGCTTAGAAAGTAAGTGCAATTTGTTAATTAGCTTAGAAAGTAAGCTTAGAAAAAGCTAGGAAAGTAAAGAAAAAGCTTAGAAAGCTAAAGCTAACTAAAGCTTAGAAAGTAAGTGCAATTTGTTAATTTATTTACTGCACTGATCCATTTGATTTATTGTGCACAGAAGTTTTCATCACAGTAGTTCATTACAGACTCATTTTTATTAAACCTACTTACAAAATTATTAAATTTGCTAAATATATGGAAGAAAACAAATGACAGCACAAAGGGGGTGAAAAATTAACAAAAAAGTAACACTAAGAGGGGTGGGGTGCAGCTTTGGCAGTTCTGCCAAGGGCGCAAGATCACGTTGGTACGGTCCTTGCCGACGGATAGTCAAACAATTGATAGATATGGCTCAAACTTCGATACCTATCTACAATTATAATGATAAAACCATATGCTGAATTGTATCCATCGAACTCTATGCGTTTTTGAGTTATCGTTTTCAAATGAACACAAACGGACAGACCTCCCATTGAGGGATTTTGTCTAAAATTCGATGCAGACCCATTTCAGGTGTAAAGAACACATACCAAATTTTATTTTTCTAAGTCGTTCCGTTTTTGAGTTATCTTGTTCTTCGATAGACTGACAGATATAATTCTGAAAGTATTTTTTTTTCGGACTCGGGGAGTGGAATACGTTCAGATTCATCAAATTCTAGAGATCGAATTTTCAATGATTTCTATTCTTCGTATACGAGAAAGCAAAAACTTAAAATGAAAGATTTTGCTTTTGGAAACTCGTAGTTTGTTAGTTGTTTTACAACTTACTAACACTAATTTCGAGTCGGTGATTTATATGGGTACAGTGCTATCAGAAATTGCAACTTATAGAGGAGTTTTAATTGTATATGTATGTATAAAATATGGTAATTAACTTCACAGCAAAAGTATATCAGAAGAAGTCATCACCCCGCCCTGCCTTAACATCCGGTTATTACGTGAATGGCCGGCCGCCACGACTTCATCGGGCACTGTGGCCCCCGCATAATAGCCACCATTACGAGCGGCTCATGCGACGATTTTACCGGGGTACGACCCATCATCGGAGATGGGCGCTACAACAAAAGTATATGTCTATCAAAATTTATGTTGGTAAAAGATAACCTAAAATTAGATACAACCATTTAAATGAAAATATTTCACATTATATTCCTTTACCAAACCTAACACAAAGTGCAGTGGCGTAGTGAAGGTAGGTGGCGCCCGGGTTGTAATATGATTTTTTTCCCCCCCCCCCCATCGTTATGAGAGGCTTAGCTATTGTAAACGACACCTGAGGAATAGTGTATTATTTTTTGCCCCCTCGTCCTATTTATAAGTGACTATAAAAGTGACATAAAAGCATTAACGTTTTGCCAACATGGTCAGTGGAGCAGAGAAGGTAAGTGTCGCCCGGGGAATAATATAACTTTTTAACCCCAGTCGTCATCAGTGGCTTAAAAAACCGTAATGGGGGCTGGGGCATTTTTTTCCCCCCCCCCCCCTTCATCATATTTTACTTTAAAAAATGGCATAAACGCAATAATGTTTTGACTCTTTGGCGCCCACCAAACTGACGTCCGGGGCATCTACTTTCCCCTTGCCTCCTGTTGACGCCTGTATTGAAAAGATTTGTGTTTAACTGTAACCCCAACGCCAGTTTGGCGGTTATTCTGTAAGAATGTTTGTTTTTGCCAGATTGGCTTCTGCCATTCGTTCGTGTTGGTCGGATGTCTCCATTCGGGAGCATCATGCTGAATAAATCACTAAAAACTATGGAATTCGTCTAAATCAATTGTCGTTTTGTAATTACAGTCCATTAATTAAACGGACCAAACATAAAACCTCCTGGTCGCTACGACACTGGCAAAATGTAGGAGGAAACTCGTTCTTACTAGTACAGAGCTTTTGTAGATTCTTCCTTTCGACACCATTTTAAAGGCGGAAAAATTTTCAAGGCCTCTCTTACTACCCCAAAGTTTTAAAAAAAAAGAATTAAGCAATGAAGCGCTAATATACAACACAAATATACAAATGGACTTTTTAAAAATATGTTAAAAGTTGTTTAATCCTACATTTAAAATCAAAATAATTATGGCGTAAAAAAATTATTTTCACTTAAAGAAAATACATTGATACTTATAAACTGCTGCTGAGTGTATGACATTTGTAATATTTAAATATGCGATAAGCACTGAATGTAAGGAACCATAAAAATTCATTCTGTTTTAAACACTCTGAATAAATTAACGACTACTTTTCATTTTAAGAAAAACTTAACTCTATGTACTTTTACACCTTATGTGTTTTGTTCCAGTCACTTTAATCTTCTCTTAAGCGAATTGTTTAATTTCATGTTCGATTACGCGTGTCGCTGCTACTCTGCAAAACTTCTTCCACTGCTCCAGATAATTGTTAGTCACGTGTTTCTATTTTCAGCAAATAGTTTCAAGAGCGACAGCCTTGCGTCTGGCAGTTTGGAGACCTTAAAATACACTTCGCGGGCTATCTACTGACCTAGAATGCGTACAGAATAAAGAAGCGGCTTTCCCTGTCGAAATTTTCTGAATTTTAGACTGAACAAGAGCTTTTAAGTATAATTTGCTGTAAATAAATACTGCGTTTAGTGAAACGTTCGGTCGAATGCCGCCTATTTTTCTTCATTAAGTAAGAATTTTGAATGCAGATTCACATAGCAAATCGATTTTAAACAAACCCTGCAATTTTCCAAATTGAGTATATTTTGCTCAAACCACCGCTAAAAGAAAAACTATTTGTAAATTTGTAAGCTATCTACTTGAAATTGTTAAAAAGAGCATGAAAATAAAAATGTATTTTAACATTTTTTGTGTTTAGAGGTAGGAATAATATTGCTTTGTAGCTCTTTTTTAAAACGGTGAAAAGCGTCCACTTTAGGAGGGAAGCATTAAGAAATGAAAAACGAAAACAAATTGATGAAAAAACAATAAGAAACTATACATTATCCAAATTTTATCCTTTAAAATTATTGAGTACATCAAAACAGAATAAAATACAAGTTACACTGTGAAGGTACCCACTAAAGGGTTAAAGCATAGATTAGCACTTTCTTAGGAATATGAAACTGAGGAAGAAGGCTATTATTCTCTAGCATTTCTCTTAACCGGTATTATTTAAAAACTAGTAGACCGAAGCGAGTGCGCTTTAGCAACGAATTTTTAGCTTCAATCGGACTGGTTGCTGAAAGTTTCCCTGGTTTTGCCTCCAAGTGAAACACAAATGTGGGCCAGCTTCCCGTTAATGTCCTACTCCCACTTATTGGAGCTAAGTCAGACTTCTGCCTAAGGAGGACCAAGCCCGTTTTGACCAAGAGAAATGCCTCACTTTCTCCTTTTTATAAATTCTTGATTCGTGGTCATAGATATGCTAGGTCAAGTGGTATTAGAACCATCACACTAAAGTACTTTTATGTTAGTTATTTAATATTCTAAAATTCGCCGGGAGGGAGATGCGATTAGAATTGACATGGAAGGCTGGGTGCCAGATATTAAAAGAATGAGAACCGCAATGCTATCCACTGAGTTAAACAGGAGTCTTAGCATTTAGGATAGAAAAAAGAAAACTTCATCAAAAAACAGAATGAAACTATTTTTTAAAAACTATGTTGAAACTATGTTTTGAAACTGTTACTCAGTTTCATTGGCAGATAGTTGCAACTATCGACTTAGTAAAAAATGGAAGGACAACTTGAGAAAATGAAAAATTAAGGTATAACAAGAAAATAGCCTAATATTGAACATGAATACTGAATTATTTGCTCTTCG
Source organism: Araneus ventricosus (assembly GCA_013235015.1). Taxonomy (NCBI): domain Eukaryota; kingdom Metazoa; phylum Arthropoda; class Arachnida; order Araneae; family Araneidae; genus Araneus; species Araneus ventricosus. Next base: position 1,312,043 of record BGPR01000113.1, read on the forward strand.
CGTTGTGCTTATTATTAAGCTTTACCTAAAAACAGTGGTAACACGTCCTTTAGGTCTTCAGAGTTGCAGAACTCAATAAAATTAAATTAAAACCTCGAATTTTTGTTTTATTCCATTTGCTTACTTCTCCACTCTGAAAGTTCGATATATAAAAAAAAGATAAAAACGAGAAAAGAAGAGAGAAAATGAATGAAAAAGTAAGACAAACACGGGATGGGGCTGCACACCAAATAGTTTTGGAAAGCACTAAAATTCGCTCATTGCGTACAACTAAGTGACATAATGGGAAAAGGTGAATAGCTATTCTTTTTCTGTCTTAGAACTTATCGAGAACTGGATTTTCAGATGCTCCTGTTTTGGGCTAGGCCAATTAATGTTCTTTTTCCCCCTTCAATCTCAACCCTGGTTCGCCTTCGCGCTCATGCTTTTTTTTTCGTTGACTTATTTTAGGTTTCGGATTCTCTTTCATGCTGCCGCAACGGAAACTTGGCTGGTTACTAAATATTTGATTTCTGTTGTTAAAAGTCACTCACCGAAAAAAGAAAAATACTGTAATTTTCTAAAATACAATTCAGATAATTACAGCTACAAGTTTGGACTATTTGAAGGTAAAGCTATTTTTGAAAAATTGTATTATAGTAATATTTTTATAGCACTGCTTATTTCTGGGAAGATGATCCTCATTGCTGATGTGTTATCGTGGATATTTTTTGAAGGTTCCCAAAGATAAACTATTTTTGTAAATACTTCAATTAATGTTTCTTTTATTATTTTTTTATTTAATATGAGTTAACAAATAGATTGTTATTTCCTGATTCCGCTCTTTAAATAATTTTTTGAAATATGTATATTATCCCTAAAATGTACATCGAATGAATCGGAGCAGTAGTGAGAGGTATGGAAAAGTGGTCTAAATCAATAACTTTGTCTTCTTATATCTCTGTAAGTTTTGCAGATAGAAGCGTGCAGTTTAGTATGTGAATAGATGAATACAAGAGAAACATTTTAATCATTGACATTTTTGTGCTGCGGGAGACGTATAAAAATTTAATTTTTTAAACTTTTCATTATCAATCTCCTTGGAGGTCAAGGTATTTTCAAACAAATTCTTACCTAATTTGATGAAACTTTGTAACTGGAAGTATATGTCTAGGATCAATATATAAGGAAATAAACGCTTGTTCCACTTTTTTGGCACACCCTGTAAGGAAAAAACAGCAGTTTTTAATGACGAAAGACATCTGGTTGAGATCTATAAATTTAGTTTTTGCTACATTCTTCCTTAAACTTAGTATATAACAGAGCTTCTTAAACTATTCCCACTTGCGACCCCATAACTGGTGGAACAAATTTTCGCAGCCCCAGTTCTGCTATAAAATTTTCTCCCCACAACTTCAAAGTTGGAAAATAAGTACAGAATGAAGATTTAATCAGAAGTAACTAAATAAATTCGGTTAAAAACAGATTTTAGTCGCATTTAAATAAAATCTTTCAAATAAATATGATTTTCTTAATTGTTTTTGTTTATAATTGTTGAATCTGAATGGAGAATAGCCTGCAAGAGTTTTCCCGACCTCATTATTTTTCTAAGCAACCTTATTTGGTGTCCCTGTCCTCGGTTTAAAGACCCCTTGTATATAAAATTATATGGAATCTTTGAAATACGTCAGAGCAAGAAATAGTTTAATACTTCTTGTTACAATCTTGAGATAGAAAGACAAATCAGCAACTGGACAATATAACTGGGAACTCTTCATTTTCTATATCTTAATATTTATCTTTTAATTGCATTTTTGCGAAATGGGAAACTCTCTCTTATACTGGTTCATAAACCTATTTTTTTAAAAAAATCTTCTGCTGTGAGAGATGTATATGCTAAATATTAACATGATTTTCATGCTTTACTGTGAGTTATTTGTCAGTATACATGATAGTAAGACAACTAATAAGCGATATACTATTAAATGTTGGCTAAAAAGTGTCGAAATCGTTCTATATTTGAAAGAGGCTTTTGTTGTTATCCAAGAAATCATCAGCACTCTTGCCTGTTTTGATTGGCTTAATCAAAAATTAAATTTATAAGATCCTAAAAGTATTCTTTCAATTGATAAGTTTATCAATGTGCTATTAATAAATAAATGAAAAATTTTCCTTTGGTATTGAATAAATTATAAATCACTGATTTATTATCGGCATCAATTTTTTTACATAATAAAAATATTAATTCATAAAATTCCTTAGTTATCATCAAATCATCACTGTATATTGAATCTGGCTTATTTTTTGAAATCGAATAACTCTTATTTTATTTGGATATATGTGCTAACTCTATTTTAATTGTATATATGTGCTAACTCTATTTTATTTGGATGTTTGTGCTAACTCTATTTTATTTGGATATATGTGCTAAGGTCTGTAAATTCTTTTTTCAGGAAGGAATGAGACTGAAGCAAGAAATTAGGCAGGTGGAGCCTCCGCATTCCCTCGTGCTGAGGTAAGCACCGAATCGATTTAAATTCTATATTTTTGAGCACAAATGTTTTGTGTATTCCTTGGGGAAAATCAAGCCTCTAATACAAAATACTTCATTTTCAAATAGACGAATACCAATTTATTATCTATATTTTAATTATAATGAGAATAAGGCTAATGATGTTTGTTAAATCAAATGGAACTTATTGAAAAATTAAATACATTTCACTTATCAGGATCCTATCTGTCATCATATGTAAAATCTCAAATGCCAACTACCTTTCTTTCGACAAGCCGAAACATGGGCACAAATTACTGATGCATTTTTAATAGTAATCCAACTCTCTCCAGATTCATCTATCTGCTCTAGAGTAATCTCGCATTCGGTGAGTCGTTTTCGATGACTTTACACGGGCAGTCCATGAAATTTGTGTGCATCACAGTTGTCATCTTGGAAATGCAATGCGTGTTAAAGACTATAAAAAGGGCTAGAAAGCTTCGCATCGAGGGGGGGGGGGGAAATTTGCTTTTAGAGATTTAACTTAAAAAATTATTTATTTTTCAGAATCCTTGTTAACCTATGGCTTCATTGGAAAAGAAAGTAAATTGCCTTTCTTGGTTAGCTTTTTAAAATTATTGTTCAGCCTTTTGGATATGGAATTCTGGTATGCTGCTTCTTTCTTGTACTGGTTTTAAAATGTATTTGGACGACAGCGATAGATTTTAGATAGACAGACAACAAAAGAATGCAATTTACTTTCTCTTTTAGTGAACACACAGATCAACAGTAATTCTGAAAAAGTTAAAGTTAAAGAGTTAAGTTTTAAGTTAAATTTCCGAGAGTAAATTTCCATAGATAAAAAAAATGTGCACACATCAAGCTTTCTTATCCTTTTTACCGATTCTTTCTATCATATATGATTTTAAAGTTCCAGATATTTTGAATCGTGAGAAACTTCAGAGGAAACTCAACTTAATTTAAAGCCTAGATTCTAGCAAATTTTTATTAAGCTATTCTAAAATCACCGAGATCAAGAAAATTTTGACGTAAATTTAAATTCCGAAACAAAAATTATTCGTTTTTCATTTTTTTATATATATATTTTTTTTTTATTTTTTGGGTGCGGATCTAAAAATCGATAGAAAATAATTTTAAATCTTTTTTATTCATACATATTTTAAAAGATTTCTAAAATATAATAAAATATCAAAAAATGAAGATTACTTTCAATTTCTTTGCATTACCTTGAAAATAAATCAAAGGAAAAAAAACAAAAAATTTCAACGCGATGATACGTCGACTTCAAAATCTGGTTAACTTGTGGTATATGCCAATTAAAAATTGTTTAGGAGCTTGAAAATACATATTGACTTGTTAGTCAAAGCAGAAAAGAAACATTGGAATGCCTCCGGTTTAGCCACAGCAGTGAAATGTAACTGTCCTATAAAAAGGAAACTGGGCGTTAATAGATAGTACATAACAGAGCAATAGAATAAAGGAAATCTTCTTTTCCATATAAATTGAAGCAGACTGGTGTGGCTTTGACATCTGAAGAGTGGAATACCAGCTCAGCCATACTTAACCCTTTGACTACTAACGGGACATAAAGTATGTACCACTCACATTTTGGAATTACTACCGGGATAAAAATTTGCCTTGAAACTTATTGTAATATGTTCCAATAATAGAAAAAGAACAACTTACACATTTCAGCTTTAGTCACTTAGATGGCTCAGACTATTTTCCCCCCAAAAGCCATTGCTTACTGAATATTTTTCTTCTGTGCATGTATGTTCGATAGTTTTAATCTATTGGTAAGACACATATTTTTTGCAATAATATTGATGAAATATTGTAAATATATAAAAAAGTTTCGCAATAACTGATAATAATCATGTTTTTTGCACAAAAATTTAATGTTTTTTTTTTGGTTATGGGACTATTACATCCCAGACTTTGGTTTAAAATATGCTCGGAGAAGAAAAAAAGGGGGGGGAGCAACTACAAACAATCAATATGGCTTATTTGGAACCTATTACCTTCACTCGCATGGAATATTGGATAATTTTTTAAAGAAGAATTCCGCAAAGGAAATGAATAAAACAATTTTAAAAAATCTCTGTCAAAGGGTTAGAGCGGTAATTTTAAGAAATAGCAGAAATGAAAGCTTCAGGCACATTTTATTTATTTCTATTTTGGGCCCCGTTTTATCGTCTTTTCTATACCCATAGTTGAAATGGGTAATCAATAGTGATATATATCTGACATCAGTTTGGTGGGTGGTTCTCAGACAATACTTTTTCGTTTCGGAACATATTTAAGCCTTATTACGATTATATATATTACAAAACATTTGCTGTTGTTGTTGTTATTGCTATATAATGGTCTAAAGTCATTTGTATGAAAAGAAGATAGAGACTTAGCTCTAGTAATGCGTCTTTTTTTTTTTTGTCTTGACCGAATCAGATCGGCAATAGTTTAGTCCGTTTTTTGATAGCAATTTTCCTTTGTTTTTAGAAGCGGATTGAAGAGAACTTTGGAATGAATAGGAGCCTTTACAGCTGAAAATCCCATAAACCCCTTTAATCAGTCAATCATTTGTATATCTGCAAAAAATGAATTCACATATGTTACTTATTAATGTATCTTAACTAAGCAGAAGAAACCGCATGTGAAAATTTGAACTAAATCTACTTCATTTACTAAGCGAATGATGGTTTTGAATGTTTTTTTTTTTTAATAATTTCAATACAACGATGAAACTTTCATTTAACCCCAGCTGTGTCTCAAGCATCTAACGGCGATTAGTGAAATCCGTATTCTGTTCGAAACTTTAATGTTGAAAATAAAATTTGCCGTATAAGTCATTGTATCATTTATTGTTAGATCAAGCTAAGGATCTAACTCAAACTCCAATGGATCAAAAATTCCTTGCACCATTTGCTTGAATATTCTGGTTAGTTAGCATTAGTTTTAAATAGTGGCGTTAGAGGCGGCCGCCTTGTGCCTCGAGACGCTGGGGGGAGGGGCTCAAAATATATACTAGAAACATTGCAGTACTAAGCCGACGGCGAACTTGTCTTGACTTTGCAGTGTTGCTTCTAGTATAATTCTCTCCTCTCTGAAAAGTTTATCGTTCTTTGCTTTAAAAAATTAATAAGTGAACGAAAACAGCCATACGAAACATTTGGGAGTAAAAAAGTAACTTAATAAATAAGCTTAATAAATAAATACTTAGATTGTAGTTCGCCGATAACTATTGGAAGATTCAAATTTTTTTAAAGTATCATTTGTGGAAAAACCTTCATCGTTTAGCTTCCCTTGGAGTGCAAGTAATCTTAATGGTATTCGACTGGAAATTTTAGATAAGTTGTTCTACATATCTGGCTTTGAGGCTGGGAAAGAAAAATTACTTTATATCTCGCACATGCGCAGATAAAAATTTATTTACTGCAAATACTCATATTTTTTCTAATAATAAAAGTATTTATTCAAATTTTTACACAATGCTTCTCTAACATAGTGTCACTTTTTTTGTAAGTTTCGTATAATTCGGTGGAAAACTCTGCATGTTATAAGCAAAAAACTAGCTGGAAAATTTGTAATTTTTTAAGAAAACCTTTATATCTTCCCGAATATTTGTGCTGTGTTTACGAAAATGCATGTGAATATTATGCATATCAAACATAACCATTGATGAAAGTTACATCGAGTTATCAGCTTTCTGTGAAACAGGATGGGTCAAACTCCATTTTCGCCTCCATCCCTTTTTGCTGGCCCTCCTAATTACCCTCGTGACCGAATCTTCACGGTAAAATATGAGTTAGAGTCTATTCTTTGCATGGTAGAAGTTCAAGGAGAGTCGGTTTATCCTTTCCGGAGAAATTCTAAAAAATGTGAAAATCCGAAAATGTCCGAATACTTTTGAGCAGATAGTGTATATTCTTTGTAAAAATGTGGGGAAATAAGTGTTAGAAATCAGATAAGTAACAATACAAGAATTAGCGTCAAACTGAATGACGAAGATTAACATAGACCTAGAATTAAAAGCATAAGTAAGTTATTTTAAGTTATACCTTTGTATCGTCAATAGAGTTTTTTTAGGAGGGGGCTTCAAAATAATTTTGCGTCTCGGGTCTCATATCGTTAAAATCCGCCACTGGTTTTAAATGAAATTCCTTTTCTTCGGCTAAAATCCTTACACATAAGGAAAAAAATCAGATTTAGCTTTAAAAAGTTTTATTTTAGTTTTTATTTGTTAATTTTTCATTTTCCGTACTACTACTGCATAAATGATTGCTAATGTTCTTAGAAACTGTATATGTTTACAAATATGTTATTTTTATAATTATTCAGGTATGATTTGTTTTTAAATTATTTTTTATTTTTATTTGCAGCAATAATTCAACAAGGGATATAGATGATATTTCCTTAAAAAAAGCAAACACTGAAGTTTCTCCTGAAACTTTAAGTCACAGGTATGTAGAACTTTAATTGCAGATTAATTTTTAGCATAATATATGTGTGTCTTCAGGTATTCAGGATTGTTCAGAACAAATCATGGTCAAAAGAAGGATGGTAGTGAGCACTACAACAAACTTTTTCTTTTGTGTAGGAATGCTTGGGAACAAGTGACCTATTGAAGAACGAACACAAGAATTAGAAACGAACGGAAGCGAGTACTAACTTCATCGCTAACAAATATTTCTTTATAATAACTCTTACAATATTTGCACAAAATTGCGTCGAAGGAGTGATTGGCTTACAATTTCAAGTTTATTTTAATTTAGTTTCATTAATGTACGTTTTGAAGCAACATGGTGCTATTTTGAGACAGACCTCGTAATTTTGAACCGCGATCGGATGACAAGGATAATGCATGAGCTGGCACCTCCTCTCCAGACTTCCGCACCACGCCAACGAGAGGACGATTGGCCCCCTACGTATGGTTTAGCTTGCAACTGGCCAACATACATGGCGCATTTTCAGTGGAATCGGGTTTCGAGCCTGGAGCCCTCAGGTTCCGAAGCCGAGACCCCCGTGTACAATTTCGAAGATGCCTGACGTTTCTCGTAAAAGTGAAGGTTCACTGGGTAATATACGAGTGACAAGGTTCTCCATGGAGTCCGTTCAAAATTGTGCGCTGAACCAGTGGCGTAGCAACGGGGTGGCAAGGACGTGTAGATGCTTCGGAGCCACATTAAGAAGGCGACGTGGAGACAAAATATTAGTGTGTTTATGTCAGTTTTAAAAACCAAATATGAAGAGGTGTGATAAATAATATCACCATGCCCCGGTCCCCATTCATCTTTGCTAAGCCACAGCGGGCGGAAAAATCACATTATGGACCTATTCCACTTACCTTAGCTACGCCACTGGATGCTTACCAGACTACGGATAGAGGGAGGTTACCTGTTTTAAACTTCAATGCAAGTGTTTTCTGCTTGCAGTGGCATAGGGACTAGGAGGCAAGGGGCATATGGACAGACTGGGCGCCAGTCTTAGGGGACAAAGGAGGCAAAATATAAGTGCGTATTGTTTAGCAACGGATTCGGAAACCCTCCGCGCTTTTGCGCATGCGCCGGGAGGAGTTATTTTCATCAAAATAGAGGGAAAATGAAGGATGGAAGGGTGATATTTACATTTTACTGAGCGTGATCTAACAAAGAACACCGGAAATGCGCTCATATGACTCATTGCCTGACACCCCTTTCCGATGTAAAATCGTCCAAAAGTGGTAGTCTCGGAATCCGTTGCTGAACAGTATTTGTGACTTTTTAAAGCTTAATATGATGAGGGGGCGAAAAAATAATATTATGCCCCGGGGCCCCTTACTCTCGTTGCTCCACTGACGCCAAGCACTCCGTCGATACTTCCAAACATGTATTTTTACTGTTGGTCGACGTAATTTGGGGGATTATTATAACTATTGCTACGAAGAAATACTTGTCAACGATGCTGTAAGAAAGAAATTTATGTTTTCGTTTACGTCTGTTTCTTCTGTTTTATGCCTTAACTGTTGACTCGTTCCTATGCATTTTCTATATGAAAAATGTTTATTGTAGTGCACTTTACCACTCCTAGAGTTTTTTCTCATGAGTTCTGAATTACCATATATCAAATATTAATAAAAGATTTGTAGTTTGATGTATTTTAACCGTAAATTTGTAACTATCTTCTTTATTTTATTATTTGAGTCACATATTGAACTTTAAATGTGCCTGCAGCCTTCCTTTTCGCCTTCAGTAATTTTCTCCGTTTTCTGAGACGTGATTGTTTGTCAATGTAATTTAGCATTCGAAGTGCAACACGCTGTTTGAACTTCAGCCAATTTGTTATCAATTTTTAGCCAAAAATTATCATTTTTTAAAATCAATTTAGAATGGCATTTCATGTGTCCATGTAAAATTTTAAAATCCATCCTCAAATAGAGTTTTCTTCTTTATTAAACTTTTTGTAACATATATCAATATAATCGAGAGCATTCTTTAGTTAAAACAGATTCTTACTCCACATTTGAGCTCTAGCCTTAATTTGGAAACAATATCTGAATAGTGAAATTATAAAGCTTCAAACCTTTAAATATATTAACTATGTAATGAGATTAAATTATGAATTCTCAGTTTATATATGAATTCTCAGTTTATATATGAATTCTCAGTTTATATATATATTAAAAAATGAATGTCAGTGGTAGGAGTTTCGGTGCATATTCCAAAAATGCTAAATATATTTTGAATTTCATGTGGAATGAAAATCTAAGTAGTACAGAATCATTCGCACCCGATTTTTTTAAGAATTCTATAGGATTATTTAAATAATCCTTGCATTTTTTAAATAATAATAACAACAACATCTTTAAAAATACTCTCAATGAAAAGTTTATTTAAAAATGTGTGTGTTAGCTCTAGTTACAAGCTTGAGAAAGAAATTTTCACAAGGAATCGCAACTGGAAGAATTTTGAAGAGTTAAAAGTTAAGTAGTTACAAAGTTTAAAAAGTGGTAAAGTTGAAAGAGTTAAAAATTAAATAATAACTATCGACATTTTGGATGACAACATAGCTAATAATTTGGAAAAAATAAATTTGAATCTAAATAGAAATTTTTAAAGCCAAACCCTTTGAAAAAAAGGGCCAAATCTGGCCTGAGAGGGGCCAACATTTTTAAAAGCGACGTACATTCGTTTCTAAACAAAAATTAACTTAAATAAATACTCGAAGAAAGAATAAAATTAAAAATACTTTTGAACTTAAATTAATTTAGTTATTTTACAACTAAGTTCATAATTATCAGCATGTTCTAATACCATAAAATCAGTGACAAACAACTCTATCAACATTTTTTGATTAATTCTTTTAATGACACTATCCTTTATAGTACATATATATAACATTTCTAAAAGTAAATATTTATCGGTATGACATACTTTATAACTCCAGGCATGAGGCTGTTTGCTTATCACTTAACTTATCCATATATTTTCGAACCTCGACTATATTTGATACCGAAATAAAGTCTGTAGAAGAGATAGTCACAGAAGAATATCTGTGTTATGAAAATCTATTGCTTCATTCGAAATTATAAATTCATGCTGTAACATAAGTATTTCCTCTTCAGAATTGATTCCTGGAAGAATACAAAATATCTTTCACACGACATCTTTAAGCTTGTTATGATCTACATTCTGCGTTCAGTTGATTAATCAAACAGTCGAACGCAATAACAGTCTTCAATGATTCAAATTTGTGAAAGTTAACCGCATAATATTTCCGCTATGATTACATTTTACTTTTTTAACAAAGCAGTTTCTAAATATTTAAATTAAAGCCTGGGATATACGAAAAATTGAAGAGTGCGTTTCTTCTATTTCTTGCAGGTTAGAAAAGGGATGGCAGCATCTCCAGGAATGTCCCGATTCATTCCTCAACAACAACAACAATCCGCTCGATTTAAACGACAACAAGCTCGATGACGGCAACGTGGCTACTTCAGCAGAGGTCAGCCCTTCCTTCGTGGATGGCGATTACAGAAACATGTCCTCCGATGATAGTGATTCCAGCTCAGATGACGAAAGCAGCGCAAGCTACAGCGACACGAGTCCTTTGTTGGACGTGAGTAGCCTCGGAAACAGCGATGTTAGTCTGGATTCAGACATGTCTGAAGATAGCAGTAGTTCAAGTAGCAGTAGCAGTAGTAGTTCAGATGGCTGTATGCTGGATGGTTGCAATAATTTCAACAATAATAATGGCGATGAAGAAGAAGATATGTCCATCATGGATGCGCCATCGATGCAGTCTTCCTGGATGTCTTTTTCGTCCGCTGCGTCAACGCCTTCTCTGGCTGGACCATCACGTGGCCAGATTGTTCTGCCTGATGTCCTGCCTATTGGAAAGATGCCCAAGAATGATGACGAAGATCCCGTACTTTGTGACAACAGCTCTTCTGCTTCATACAGCGCCGTCTCAACTAGGAACTTAGAAATAACTTTCGAGAAGAAGAGATCTGTCCAGGATCTTGGTGTACCTAGAATTTCTGGAGATTGCTGCTTAGTTGAAATAACAGCTCAACCAGATGTCCAGGTTGATATCAGAGTAAATTCTGTGTCCAGCAGACGCGAATCCAGACCTATGTCAATTAAACACGGAAATACATATCCACGCGAAGCTAGAAACAACAAACGTTATTTGAAAAACAGAGACATCAGTGCATGGATCGTAAATGATTCGTTTGATGAATATAATGACGACAAGACAAATAAACCATGGACTCTAGACGAGGGCATCCGTCTAAACAATTTTACTATAGTCAACGGATTCAAGACACTTAGCCTCACCGAACTCGTCAACCCAAATACAAATGAAGATAATGATGTTATTCAAAAATTAGAAACTGATAGCAGACATACACTCAATGACGCTCGCAATACGAAAACTAATACACCATATACAAATTCATATCGAAATTTTGAACGCAATTATTCTAAACTCCCAGCAAATGTTCACATGTGTTGCAAAGATAACTGGAGACATCAAAAAGATTTCAAAAATGCTGTTCTTAAGCAGAAACCTCCTAGTGTAGAAAATAATACAGCTAATAAGATCAGTTCAGTACCAACATCATCAGAAGAATCTTACCCTCCCAAGATTTCTCCTCAAAAGCCAAGAAACATGCCTAAAGAAAATCCAATTGAAAAACCCAAATTAAGCATCCCGTCAAGAATACCAGCCACAGATAATAATTCTAATAAATTAGTTCAAACGGATAAGTTACCTCCAAAACCCAGGAAAGAGACTTCATACTGTTCCAAAAAGAAATCGAATGACAGTAAATTGTCATCTCCGGAGTTGTTTGAAGTTTATACCATGGAAACAGCGCTACCTCAGATCAACTGGGCAGCTATAAGCAAAGGATGTAAAGAAAGTGATTGGATTAGGAAAGTAAGTAAATTTAAAATCATTTTAACATTATAGTAAAAATCAAACGTAACATATACAATTAGTCAGCAATTTTACAACAAGCATAATTTTTATTTATTTATTATCTCCATCTATAAACTTGTAACATTTTTTTTTCAAAAAATATTTGATTTAAAAAAAGTAACATTGTATATAACTATAATGCCATTTTATTTCAAGAATAGATATAATTATAATAGTACTTCCTATTTATATTTTTTCACGACTTTTTTAAAATTTTAGCTGAATAATTAGTATTTCCATTGAAAGATTTAAAATCTTGTTACTAAAAATGAATTTGTATACTAGTAATAAAATAACTTTAAATAAATGTTAAACAAATTTAAACAAATATATTGTGTTATATTTTATTTCTCCTTACTAACCACGACCTTTATTTTCCCTTTTCGAATGCTGAAGTATGTATATTAATTCATGCTTTTCGTACAACACTTCTTTTAATTTAGAGAATTGAAACTGCTCACGCTCTTTGTTTCTCTGGTAGAATTCATAAAAAAATTTCTTCAGCATCTTTCAACAGTTTTTTGTGAGTTGGAGAGGGTGGGGGTAGCTGGTTAATAAAGCATAATTCCTGCATTCTGCTAAAACTATTTGTAAAATAGAAAGCTAATAAACTAGAATACTCTCCAAAATTTATTTCACATCTTATTTTTTTTAATTCTCCACTTGTCTACTACCTTTATTTGCTACAAGTTTTTAAAAAAAAGTGTACGATTTAGATAGTTCCTCAAAATATATTTATACTTTACAAAACAACTGACATCTTTACTTCTTTCATTTTTAATCTATTTGAATCAATGCTGGAGCCAGATTAAACCATGGGTGTAATGAAGCCGAAACGCCGTTCCGGCACTGCTTTTTTTTACTAGATATAAATAAGAAAAAATTGTGAAAACGTCCTTTAAATAGCGCGATTTTTATCACCCAAGTTAAGAGCGTTCCGGCTCTGCTTTTAGAACGTCCCGGCACTTTTAATTTGCGACTACACCACTGAATTAAACAATGAATATTGAAAATTTATTTTGAATCTAAATGATTCAAAAAAATTTATTTCAAATTGTACGGTTGAAGAGGAATAAAAATTGGTTAAGGAATAAAAGTTGCGACGCTGAAGTCTCTCTCAGTCAGTCAGAAAGGAAATTTATTCTAAAATGTCTCTGGAATTTGGAGAATGTAGCTACAATATGAAAATAATTTTCGGGCAAATTTCAAATACTTCCATATAAGTGACTTATTGTCACTCGAATTAGAAATAAATTTGATACAAATGTTTTTTTTTTTCAAAATGCCTTCAAGAGCGGACTACAGATGTCAACTACTACCGTGAGATAAGAAAAGCTGGGTAATTTCTCACTGGAATTTAAGAAAATTTGTGAGTTAAGCAAATCGAGAGAGAAAATTTTCAAATTCAAGACACCATCATATTTTCAAGTTCTGCCATCTGGAAAGTTGTACTTCAAGAGTAACTGTTGCTCTCGATGAATATAATTCGAGACAGAGAGTGTAGAAAATATTCATATTTTCTGGAATTCTCTGGCAATGGACAAGTTTTCTGTTTTGTTTATTAACATATTAACCTTCCAGCGGGCGCGCTTACGCAAATTTTATGACATATCGTGCATCGTATTATACATATATGTAATATTTTAATTTCTTAACTTGCTGTAATTATTTTAAACGATACCTCATTTTTAATTACTTCCACTTTCATCGTAATAAGCATACTTCCATTTCCACTTCGAGTCACGTGTCTTTCGGGAAAATCCCCTTCTTCCACTATATAACCTTTCTGCGCATTATTAACTGCTTTTTTTTTTGCTCTGACTGGAACCGCCAAGCGACACACGGCCGGTGTTGTTCGGCAGTATGATCATGGAGGGGACTCGTAAAAACGATCCATGATAAAAATCATTTAAACAACTTTGTGGTACTTCAATAAGGAAGAGATTCCGTTAATCGTCTGTGAAAAATTCTTGCAATGTCTCTACAAACACCCAAAATTTGAAGAACTTCTCATATATATCGTGTTATTTTACAAAAATAAATGCAACTTTTATTTATGCTATCTGTATTTATTAGCTTAATAGTAAACAAAGATTTTATAAATAAAATTGCACTTAAATATATAAAATAACGATATAAATATGTAATAAGATGCACAATTCAAATATCTCTTGCAAATGCGCGCCCCTGGAAGGTTAAAATGCGGTGACTACGTAATTCCGGTGTAATGCTAAGTCAATGGAATCTTCAAAGCGGAAGTCCAAAAGCAATACAAATAAAGTCAAGGTTTTAATGTAAGTAAACAAAACAGAAAATTCGTCCATACCTTTAGATCAAGGTTTCTAATGTTTTACGGGTCTATTCTGGGTTGGGAGACGTCACTTTTTCCTCCCGAACATCCGGGAAAAGTGACGTCTCCCAACCCAACCGGGGGTACCAGAATAGACCCCTTAGAGTTTATAGAGGGGTTACGAAGGCCTGATGGTTAGGTCTCAACTTCGGGATTGGAAAAACGCGGTTTCGAGACTCGATTCAACCGACGATCCATATTGTAAGTGGGCCTGGTGTCCGTTAAATCTGCTGTTGAAAGTCAAACAACCCCTGGTGTGGCGCGGAAGTTTGAATAAAGGGTTTTGGTTTAGATGTCATTCTTTGTCATCTGATAGTGGCTCCGCCACAAAATAGCCCTCATGCAGATTCAAAACGGAATTTTTATAACTGAAGAAAACTAAACTGCGATTTATCAATGGACCTTATGCATGTGACGTCACATCCTCCGACACGTGACCTGCCGGAGGCAGCCATTGGTCAGTCTTAAACAGCTGACTCAGAACTGCTCGTTTTGTTTATTCCTCCACAGCTGTTTTTCTATACTCTCGAACCCAAACGGTGCATAAGGTCCATTACCGTGGCACCTGAAAAGTATTTTCTAAACACATACTAAGTATTGGACATTTTCAACACCATCCATTTTCTTATCCTTTCTGTTTTTATTATTTGTTTAATAAATCATTGCGAAAGTCAAACTGATATTAGAACTTCTGTCAAAAAGTATATATCATCCACCTCTCCTAACCACTTAATACGACAATTCCCCGACCTTTAGAAGAAAATGTAAAACTTGAAAAAAAGTTAATTCAAAATTAAGTCTCTCCCCCCAGAAAAAACTATAAATATATTACTCAATCATATGTCAAACATCAGAAATTTGCATTTAAAAACTATTCTGTCGTCTTCAAATGTATAAATAAAATACAAGGAACTTGGATTAAGCGGATTAACTTAGTTTATGCAATATGCTTAGTCTTGAAGTCTTTTCCCTTTTAATCTGGCAAGGTGAAACGATAAACGGGAAGGAAGAAGGGGGGTGCATGAATACAATTCTCCCAAGCACCAGTTTTGGGGAGCAACACGAAAACAAGCCACCGTTACGTTTATTTAATTTTTTAAAAGCCTATTATTAAAGGAGGCGTAAAAGAAATACTTTGATCTGGACGCCATTCACACTTTCAACGTCACTGTCCCGCACCCCACCCGGGGGTACCAGAATAGACCTGCAAATCTCGGCTCCAGATTACCGTGTGGTGATTATTGATTATTAAAACCCGAATATTTCAATATCAGTCTCAGATTACCTGCAGTTTTGAATAACATAATAAATAATCATTGTGATGCGTACTACTCGGGCAATATCCGTTCACTTTTTCTCCTTTCAGTGAAAGACAAATAGTAAGTTATTATGCTCCGTTACCGAAGTTAACGGATACATAATATTACAGGTGTCTGCTCCGATCATGTCGCAATGAGTTACTGAATACTGAAACCGAAGAGCGAATGAAGTTGCTCTACTTGTTGCGGATTTTGTTTGTATTTATGTAAGGGTGTAGGTGAACTTGTCCATGGCAGGTCTTTCTCATACAATAGTTTATTTCTCCTATTGACTTAGAAGATGGATTTATGGAAAAACAAGTTTGAAAGTGCAATACAAAAATTTAGTTCTGCTAGAAGGGATTTTCTCTCAAATTTGCGGCAGGATAATGTCAATAATACCACAGAGAAAAAACTACCGGAATTTGAATCGTTTGGCTTCTTGAGAGATGACATATATTCGGAAGACATCGAAATCGACCCTTGTTCAGACTGTGATAAAGAATTTGGAATACTTACAATAGAAGATGATGAATATGATTCCTTTGGTTACTGTGTTGATGGCGAGGTGTGGATACGATATTCGTTTGGTCGTACATAATCTTCATTTGTATATATTTTGTATTTCAGTATTTCACATACTTATTATATTCAATATTTTACATACTTACTGCATACACATTTCAAATTGGTCTTTAATTCATTAGGATATCAGCTCTTAAAAACACATGTATTAAATTGTCTTCTTTATGCTATGTATATATTCTTAAGTTTTCACACAAAGCTTAAAATTTGATTTTGAGTAGAAAACCAATGAAATAGTATGCAAGGAAGTTCCAAAGGAGGAAAAAAGAAGTTACACTAATTAAATGCACTGTACAGTATTATGTAAGCATACAATTATTCAACTCATGGTCATGTGATCTTTTTTCATATTGAAAATGAATTTCGTTTTTATTTCTGTGAAATTTAGGCACTGCAGTGTTCTTTTTTAAAATTTTTTTATTGATACTTTAGTTGTCTCAACTATAAAAACAACTATATATATATAACAATATTTTTTATAGTGCATATTGATATAAATTTTAATACTTATTTGCTGATATTTTTAGTTTTAAATATCTCCTTTGTTTTTATTTTATATTTTTCTACATTAGAGAAGAATTCATTTGTTTATATTAATATTTTGTGTATTTGTTAAGCAATCTTACTTACTTGCTTTGTAGATAAACTAAATATTATATTATAGTATTGGTTATTCATGATTTAGTTTGCATTCTTATCTATCCTAACACACTCAAAAATACATCATGCAAAATAGGTGTTTTGAAAAAATTACATTAAGAAAACCAATGTTTGTTAAGTAAAATTTAATCCGATTATCCTGTTTTATCCTTATTTTATAATGCATTTATCCTTAATATTGAATACATATATATGTTTGAAGTTTTTTAAAGGAAATTGTGAGTTTTAACGAGTCTTAAAATGATTATTCTTTATATTATTTGTTTTATACTTTCATTGTAAACTAATTGAGCAATCAGCAACATGCTGAATTTTATATTTGATAACCATGTAGTCCAATTACAAAGCAACTTGGATTTCATACTTTTCATTTGCTCTTTCCTTTCTGTCCTGTTTCCTGTAGGAAAATTTGCAGCTGTGTGTCAATATACAAAAGCTACACTCTTATTTTACTATTTTTTTGTGTTTCTTATATTCTTAAGTTTGATGTTATATGAATTAAATTTAAAAGGTAGAATATGCCAATATAAGAGGGAAAATCAATTCCTATATCAAAAGATTGTGCAAAAAATTTCCAAAAACTGTTTTGTAGCATGATTGCATCGAAAAGGCATTTTTATTAAATTAATTTCTTTATTTAGTGGTTTTCTTTTTCTAAGACTCTTTTCTTCCTTATATTAGTACTAGGTTGCTTTTTAATATCTTTAAAAAAAGTTATTTGTGAGATATTAATTCTATGTGAATATCTCTTATTAATATTCTGAATTGAACCTTTTCCTATAATTGTGCACAGGCATAGCTTTGTTTGCAGTTTACTAGCCGAAAGCCCAGTGTTCCTCAGGATCCATATTTTTTCATATACCACCCTTCGGGGGGGGGGGGCAAGCAATTTTAAACTCCCCCTAAAGCAACTTTCCCCAACAAACGTAAATCTTCTTTGAATCCTTACTTGTTAAATTAAAACTTTCAAATTAGTCTTTTTATCACCTTATAACAGTATGGTTTAAATGAATGGTCCTTTTTCCCCCAACGGAAGATTTACCAAAGGAAACCCGTTTCTTTAGAGGTATGATTTTAATTCAATTTTCCCATTTTTTTCAAAACGTATCCGGGTGCTTGAAATTCTCTGTAAATTATTACTTATACACCCACTCGAAGGATGTGTTTGTTATGCTGTAAACTAAATATAAACACTTTCTATCAATACTATAAATAAAGTCAAACTGAAACTCAAATATGAAAAAGCATTTTTATACTCTTTTTAAACAACGTTGCCATGCCAAAAACAAACTTTCGAAATATAAAAAAATAACCCTCAAATACTCCGCCACACACTGATTAGGATCATTCAAAAATTTGTGAAATTTAAATGAAACATCGCGTAGTAACTAAACTAACGACATTAGATATTGGAGTGCATATTAAATGCTACAAAATAAATTACGTACATGCTACGAGATAACATCCTAAGTTAGAAGTCTACCTTGGCCAAACAAAGCAATATTTTCTTAGCTTTAACAGTGGTAAAAACACATAATTAAAGGATTTGATGAAGCAATAAATTAGTTTGAATTTTATTTTATAACAATAAAAGCATTGTTGCAATTTGAGATTAAAATGAATTTTGAAACATTAATTACAGTTAGAAAAAAAATTGTACAACAATTAAATTACTATCATTAAAAAGATAATTTTTTGCTCTTTAAGGTGATGTAAAAATAATTTTTGTGCCATACGTATTTCAGAAGTTAATGGCAAAAAAACGTCTAGAAATAGCTTAATGTTCGTTGTTTAATTAAGTGACTAAAAATCTAATTCGAATATTGAAATAATTTTTACGGCGTTAGCTCCCTCTTGTGCTAATCCATCACTGTGCCAAATTTGGTCGTCGTAAGTCCAACGTTCATAAAAAACAAAAAAACGAACACACACCTACTTTTCTCTTTTATATATATATATATAGATTTGTAAATTTTTAAGAAAATTAAACTTTTATTTAAAATCATGCATGATTAATACTATCCTTATACAATTCTGCATTTTTTAAAATTTATGAGGTTGTTGATAAAATGGTAAAATTCAACTTTCTGGGCTGTTAAAATGTCTTATAACAATACAAGGATATAAAGTTCTTATGTAGGTTTTTTTGAAGTCCAATTTCCGTTATAGTTGTAAGTAGCATTTGCTGTGTTAGTTCTTTCACAATGAATCATCCAGTGATCAGCTGGATGATTCATTAACAGCTAACAAATTATATGAAAAACCTTACTAACACAACATCTTTGCTTCCAAATATATCCAATACAAAGAGAAGTCATTCTGAATTATAACTCATTCAAAGTGTATCAAAATCGATAGTAATGCAATGGAAGTCCTGGACTTTATCTTATTCAAGCAGTCTACAAATTCATCTGTTGAGATATAGCTAAGATAAGAGACACATGAAGAATAGCATCCCTTCCTGTTCCATCATATTTAGCATTATGAAGTGAAGTGAATGTCTTATTTTAACTTCATAGCAGATGTTTTTTCCTCTCCTTTGTACATAGCAAAACCACTGTTCAACTGGTCTCGGATATCTTTCATAAGTGTCCCTCCATCGAGCAGCCTACAAGCTGGTACGTCTCCCTCTGTTTGTTTCTTGTGGATCATTGCCCTGCATATTTCTTTTCAAAATAAGATAAAATATTCCTGTGTTATCTCTTCTGTCCTTCAAAAACACTTCTGTCTGATATTGGATCAAATCCTTGTATTGCAGAAGTATAAAATTAAGCAATAATCTACAAACTTCTGTAGTTTTATAAATAACCATTATATATTGGATTTTGGAAACTTAATTAAGTTCTTAGTATAATTATTATTAAAAGTCTGATTCATTATTTGTTGCTTCAATAAAATTTCATCAGTATTCTTTAACTACTAGTCGAGCATTTAAAATATATTTCAGTTATTAGGAGTAGATTGTAATCATTATTTAATTCTTTGTTTCATAAAGAGGAGAAATGACCGGGAGGAGATACGAAGGAAGCTTGCAATGGATTCTGATACTGAAGACTACATTTCTGAAAAGCTAAACCAGCACCGTGAATTGGGTGGATCTTACGATCGTCTTAAAAGTACTGGCAACCTCCAGATCTGTTTTATGAATGAAGCAGCTAAAGATCAAGATTTATCAAATCCTGAGGATGAATCTACTGCTGACAAAAATAAAGTGCCAAGAGTTCAAAAGCCAGTTTTACATTTACCTTCTACTGCTGCACCTCCAAAAAGTGAAAAAGTATATTTTTTTCATAATTTGTATTTTCAGTGTATTTAAATTTTTCTAATTACTTTCAGAAATTCTGTTGAAAAGTACTTTTTCAACTATTTGATGCTTGATTATTCTTTTATAAATTCTCATTATAGTAATCCTTCCAGTATAGTAATAGATAAATGAAGAGTCATTCATTTTCGGTGGGTTTTTTAAAATTGAATATTGAGGTTCAGTTTAATGATATATTTATATGGCATTCATTTTGAGAGATCCCTATTTGTAACATCATAATATGAACTTACCATGCATTGGACTCATTATTAATATGGTTAATGAATATTCTGTATAATAATTGTTTGTTCACACATGATGGTTTATTAATCATTTTGAAAGTTACTATATACTGAGCTTAGATGTATTACAATAACCTTAACTATAATTGAATGCATAAAATAAAATCTCATATTGACTATTATTAAAAACTATAAAATCACCCGTCATGATTTGACGGGTACAAATTGCCTCTTCATCGAGAGATTTCCCTTCAAATTTGACGTGTTTAAATAGATATATATGCGATAGAAATGTTTAATATTGATTGAAAACAAGTAAAATAAACATATGTTTTATGACAGGAAATATTTTTTATTTACATATTATTTAAATATTTCTTTATGGGAAATATATAATTGCACTTCAATTTAGATAGTATGCACTTGGTACATGGAACTATAATTTGGATACTTTGCACTATAATTCAAATACATTGCACTTTAATTCGAAAACTTTGCACTATAATTCGAATACTTTACACTATAAATTTGATCCTTTACACTTGGTTCATGGAACTATAATTCGAATACTTTGCACTATAAATTTGATACTTTGTACATGGAACTATAAATTGATAACTTTGCACTCAAAATCAATTTTTGTGGCATAGTGTCAAAAACTTTAAATTGGGCAGATTGCTAACTCAAAGAAGGAAATAAAAATATAGATATTACAGAAAAGATTTTTACAGAAAAAAGGGTTTAAAATATGTATAAAAAACGAGTAAAAGTTACTTTTGGCACAAAATAAACAAACATAATTGAGAATAAAGATATTGTAAAAAAATAATACAATACTAAACAATACTTATTATATTAAAAGAGCATTCTTGGCTCGAGTGGGCCGACTTGTCTTATGTTTGTGCCCAGGAGGTAAACATGCAGTTTCGATGGGCGATTTCTCTAGCCCATACATATTAACATGCCTAAGCTATGTTTACAAATATATATTTTTTTTGCAAAAATAGGACACGAGTATGTGGAAGCAGAACCGTTACTGCCAGAGGCATATACTATCACTTTCCATACACAGTCATTGTATTCAGTTTTATATTCCCCAAAAGAGATCCATATGAGACATGCCTTTTCATATGAATGGACCACTTCTGCATTTATATTCTGTTTCGCCAGTAAAGATGGTAAATAAAACGCAGATTGGTTTTCGTTTCTTTCTTCTAAAATTTTGACTTCTAATTTTGCCCACTGATTTGGTTTTATACAAATCTTTGTGGGGACATGCAAACCATTTTACATGTGGTTTCATGTAAAATGGTTTGTAATTCGGGTTAACTGGATCACGTTCAATTGACAATTTTTTCACAATCACATTTTCAAACACTTAACTGACTAACAGGAAGACACTCACGAAATGTATGTTCCTTTTTTTATCACCGCATTGGTTGCCTCTAATCCATTATTGGTGATAGGAAAATAATTCCTAGCACCTATATATCAATAACGATTTTTGGTAAGCTATCCGATTTAAAGTATTCTGTGAATGTTGTGATATTCACATAATTTTTTCCTTCCATTTCTTTAAAAATAATACACTAACTATGTTAAGGGTATCGTCATAAGAGCATAAATGAAGGCATTCAATATCATTTCTTCTTTTATCTTTGTCTTTAATGCCACGCAGTTTACCATCAATATTTTTTACTACATGGAAATAGCACATCAATCGTCGGGAAGGAAGTCCAAAAAAAGTTTTGAAGCCATTAGTTGTTACATTGCTAGCATCGGCCAATAAAATGTTTAGATTCTACTCAGTTTCATTTATTTCATAGTATGAGTCTTTTACACAATTAAATGATTATTCTGCTGGTGTGGTACGGAAGTTTGGAGAGGGGGTGCTCAGTTATCGTCGTCGTCATCTGACCGCTGTTGAAAATTAGTAGGTCCATCCAAAAGTAGTGCTCGTTTTGCTTCAAAACGCTATGTTAATATAAGTTAACTAAACACAAACGGCGCATCTTCTTCAACAGGAACATTCATTTTGGCATTGCACCAATTAAATACATCTTTCACAGATACAGTTAGTTGGTGGTTCAAATGTTTCTTGTCTAAGTTTTGCCAGAACATTTTTAAGTTTAAATTTTTTGTGGTTCTTTCAAACTACGATTTTGGAATGCAGATATTATTGCATTCAGTTTTCTGATTCCATCTTCATATAGCTTGCGCACTCTTTTTCTCGCCACCATGGCCATGCCTCGATTTCCATCCACGTGATTACTGTACTTCATATAATGAAACAACAGAACTTTCAGAATGGAACAACAAATATATTCCAGCAGGACATTCATTCTTTCTATATTCACAAGCTGTACAGCGATAAGTGATTTTGCATCCAGTTGAGCTATTGTATGATGTAATTTTCTTCCATGTTTTATTTACCACAAATTATTTATATAGTTTATTACTAATTCTGCTGTTTCGTATTCTTTAGATTTAATACAGATTCGTTTTTTCTGTTCCTTAAACTTTTCTTTTTCATTTATTTCCTCATCACTATCGGAATAATACTTCGAGATAAATTCCAGTAAATCGCTTATCATTTATATGACTAATGTTCTAAAGCAAAAATACTCTAAAAATGTTTTATTTTATTAAGATTTACAACATTTTTTATAATTTAAATCAACTAATTCGCCACATCACAAAATGTATAAGATGATTGCATGAATAGGGTAGTAAAGTTCAGTTTGAATTTAGTTTAGTTATATTAACATCCCATTTTGAAGTATCACGAGGGCTATTTTGGGACGGATCTCGTTATTTTCAGATTTCGAGGACGACACCTGAACTGGCACCTCCACTCCAAACTTCCGCACTGTACCAGTGGGAGGACATTTGTCCCCCTAAGTATGAGTTATCATGCAACAGGCCCTATACACGACGGATCTTCAATGAAATAGGGTTTCGAACCTGGAGCCTTCGGGCTCCGAGGTCAACATCTTATCACTAGGCCACTGCGGCCTCAGTTCAGTTTGAAAAGATATAAAAAAAAGAGGTTAGAAGCAGTGATGTAGTCGCAAAATAAGTATTGCCAGAACGGCATACAGCCATATTATCAATAACCAGTGTTACTAATTTGTCGAATAAAATTTCCGGCTTTTGCTTATTCTTGGACTTTTTCCCTTCTGAAGTAGTAAATCCCCAAAAACAAGGATGATTCCCCCTATTGGCAATACTCCAACCAATGCAATGTTGCCGACAATAAAAACTACGTTTATTTAGTTTATTCAACATGGAAAAATCCGTTTTATAGTGGAAAGTATTTAATACAAGTGATAATATTTTTTCTTGAGTTCATTATATTTGTTCAAAGTTCAAATATTTTTTTTCATGCTGAATAAAATTAATTATAGCGGAATAATTTCTTCTCACGTGCAATATATTTGTTATGAGTGCAAATTATTTTTATCAAAGTGAATTTGATCCAAATTAAAGTGCAAATAATTCCCACCCTTTCTTTATTCAAAAAACCTCTTGGTAAACAACATTCCGTGTGAAGTATTTTTCGTTGTTTAATAATTTTCCTTGTACTTCAGATGTCTTTGTATAAATGTTAACGTGATTAGGAATCCTAGACCTTGAAAGTGCAACATAGAGCTGTCCATGTGCAAAGACAGGCTCATCGAGGTAAATTCCAACATGATGGAAAGTTTGCCCCTGCGATTTGTTGATAGTCATCATGTAGGCTGGAATTAACGGGAACTGGCGGCGGGTGAGAACGAAGGGTAGATTCATGTCACTGGTGGCTAATTTAATTCTTGGCAAGAAAGCAACATCGCCATGATTGCATTCAGATACAATTTGTCGTCCAAACTATATCATGCGCATGATATACCACTGACATAATTTACTACTTTCTATTAAAAACCGGAAATTAATTTGAAATATATGATTAATATAATTTAAAATTTCTCGGGAACTATTGATCATAGCGAGATAAATTTTATACCAATCGATAGCAAATTTTATTTCATTATTTTAGAGCTATTAAATTTGAAATTGGAACGTCAATTACTCTTTTAAATTTAAAATTACTGAAATTTAGGTTCTCTAACAACGAAATAATGCTGTTTAACGTCTTGCAGTGCTATAGCGTGAGTTTTATTGTTGGTGAGGTCAGAGTGTTACCGAGAGATGGATCTGGGCTATTATATTAGTAATACTTTCTGAATTCAACTTTTTAATCTAATTTTTTCACTTTCAAACTTTTTAATAAGTTTCATTTGGGATTCTTTTAGAAAGTGGGTTTTTGTTATCTTTCATTCAATAAAATATGGCATTATGTATATGAAGGCTTTATTCAGGTAAAATATTAATTTAATCTAGTATGCATTACTTTTTTTCAATCACAGTTATGCAAATTGATTTAAAAAATTCTAAGGAATGAAAAGAAAAATAATGTTAAAAATTCGCTTTAAATTTAACTATTAATTGCAAATATGGACCACTATATAGTTATAGCTCAGTAAAAAAAATGCACCAAAAATTTAAAAACTTTTTAATGACTTTAACTAAAATTCATGATTGTTTTCATAAAAAGGAATCATAAATGTGACAGTTCTTTGAGATGTGATTGAAAATCTATTTTGGAAGCAGACAACATTTAAACTATTCCTACAGTTTCTAACAATAAACCCCTCTTTAGGAACTGCCTCTGTTTCATGATACAGTACTTAAAATTTTATTACAAAGCTGAATAGAGTGTGCTTCTCAAATTAAAGGTAGAATTTCAGTAGATAAAATCACTTGGTGAAATACCTGGTGCTGTTTCCCACCCATTTAATTTACCCATTTACTTTAACTGAATTACTGGTGTCTGCAAATACATAGAAAGTAAAAGAATTCATAGTTTGAAAAAGGCTTTCTACTGTACTTTTTATGAATCCTTTTTTTCATTTTCCATAAATCAATTTTTTTTTTTAAATTATGAAAATATATTGTTAATTCCAAATAAGTCTTCTCTCCTTCAATATGATTGTCATGAAAGTTGAGGTGAGCAATTTATTTGAAGCCACTTAATGTCGTCATATGAAAGTATTATTGATGTTAAATGTTGCTCTTGTTATGTATTCTTTTACATTGGTAAAAGTCCAGAAAGATTTTAAATCAGAATTTGTCTTTCATTTTGAATTTAATGATTTGTAGACTTTGCATTCAAATTATTCATTTTTATGTATTGTGTATTTCATAAGTGACATATCCTTTTTATTTCAAATACACTTTTGCTGACGGATATACTTTTCTCCCTTCACAGCCAAACATTACAAAGCTTCTGAACAATAACAATACTTCACCTTCTGTAAAGAAAAGACAGAGGCCAAAGTTTTTCTTCAACCGCCCTCGTAGTTGGCATGCATCTAAACAAGATGAGAATCCATTTCCAGAGGAAGACCTGCTGACACGCCACATTCGATTGCAAGCTGAAGCCAGAGAGGCTTTAGCTCAGGCTAAAGATATGGCTAGGATGCAGATGGAAATTGAGAGACAGAAGAAAAAGAAAAGTCCAATTGCAGATATAGTAAGTGTGCAAGTTCTATAGCCTAGTTAATGAAAGTGCAGTTATTCAGTCCTATTTCTTTCTAGTTTGTGCATGTAGCATTATTTTATTAACTCCTAAGAAATATTCAAAACTGAATATATTTTGTTATTTCAAAATTAAAAATACGATTTCATACACATTTTGGCTATATAGGATGTCTGTGTAATGTTTTATTTTTGTACAAAGGTCAGGCTGTTATTCTCTGAAGTTTTTTATATTAGATGGAAAATCTTCATTTCAAGAATATTGTGGTGTGCAGATATCACCATATTGATCTCACAGGCACACTGTACCCAAATTTGTCACGCATGACTGTTCATAATTTATGATATTTTTTTAAATCATGGGTGTTTAGTTTACTCCATTTTATGACTTTATCATGTAAATTTTATTGTTGTAAAAACCAGTTTCCCAAAATTTGTTTTTCTCAAGGGAAAGTAACAATACACCAGCGTGTTTGGTTTAAGTGATGGGAAGACTTTGGTGTCCTACATCTCAAAAGTGAAAAAGTACTGGGTTTCATGTTTGCACTTCTACAACTATATCTCCACTTTTTTCTTTTAAGCCTCCTCACGAAGGTCAGTGATGCTAAAATTAAAATTAATGGGTATTAACAATATTATTATGAAATTGCTTAATTGTGCCTGTCCGGCGCATTTCGTCTGAAGGAGGGTTAAGCCTACATCATACTGTGTTCTTTGAAGCATGTAACTTTTCTTAACAGCGGTCTATATATTTATTAACTAAATTATAAAAAGTAATCTAATAATTAATTTAAGTAAAGCTAACTAAATATATTATAAACTTGAAAAGTGTCAGTATAATTTAGAATAGACTTACTCCAATAATGCTATGCACAGGAATGGCGCTAAAGTTTACTCCCCAACAGGGGGGCCCGACCTGCTGTATGGGGTGACGAGTGCAATGAAATTGGTCTCAAATTTTTGCCAGATTATTATTTATCAAATACAGTTGAATACCCCATACAAAAAATTTTCCCAGAAGGGGGTTGGGGCTGGCTATGAAAACAAATTATTGTAATGTAAACATAAAACAATATTAAATAAGTGGTATAAAAATTAAGAACCAATAAAAAAATCCACACTTAATTAAGCTCTAATGTAAGAATTAGAATTCAAAGCAAAAAAATCAGCAATTATTTCTGTCAGCAAAAATTGTATGTACTGTTACAAGTAGCAATTACATGATGTGCAGTGGATTTAAAATTTGGTCTGGCACATAGGATTATGTTATATTATGTGAGCATGAATTGACCCTGTTGGACAAGGAGATAATAATGCCTGCAGGGTGATTAGGACTGCACAGGAAGGGATGATATTAATAGTTTACTGACAGTACAGCATATGAATGAGCTTGTTAAGCAAAGGTAAAAAATATACTGGTACAGCATCTGTATCACCCTCAAGGAAAAGGTTAAATAGATGTTTCTGAAAAAGTTGACTTCTTGGCATTTAAAAATTAATTTAATAACAGTTTTTGTTTCTTTGAATAAGAGTATTATATTTGTATTTGAGTATTATACAAAATAACATTCAGTGTATTTTTTTAAAAATTATTTAATTATTTATTAAGTGTATTTTTTAAAAACAGGTTGGTCTTCCATTTCCTGATGGAAAAAAATTGCTGACTTACCATAATCTTGCTGCCATGAATGTTGCACAGCTTCAAGTAATTGTGAATGATCTTCATTCTCAAATAGAAAGTAAGCCCATTAGTGTTAACCTTAAGAGTTTTCTTATTGCGCATATTATGCAGAAGTTGTTTGATCTTGTATAAAATCATGTATATGACTACAGTAAAACCTTTGATACTGGGCACAATAATGCTCAGTAATGTATAATTAGTAAACATGATCTCTGCAATAGCTGAAATCTTATTTACCGGATATCTGTGTACAGAAATAAAGTATACAAAGCTTGAAAATGATATTATAGATTTTTTTTTAAAAACTGAATACCGTACAACCGTAACTTTTGATATTTTAAAAATTCAGAGTTCTTATATTTCCTAAAAAATTCATTTTTATAAATTCTTTGCATTTCAGTCAAATTAATATTCTTCTTTAAGTAAAATGAAAAGAAAATGTATATCTTTTAAAGCATAGTAAATTAAAAATTGTATACTTTTTCAATATAAAACAATTAAATGTAACTGAATTTATTATTCGAGTTAAAAGTTATTTGTTTTTCTGAAATTCTAATTAAGTTGTAAAATTTAGTTTCTGTGCTAAAGTAAATATTATGTGCGATTTCTCTGTATTAGAATCACTTATCTTAAAGTGGTCTTATCAGAATGTAAAATCTTCTTAAAGTAGTCTTATCATAATGTAAAGTCATCTTAAAGTGGTCTTGACAGATTGTAAAATCATTTAAAATGGTCTTATCAGAATGTAAATTCATCTTAATGTGGTCTTATCAATAAGTAAAATCATCTTGAAGTGGTCATATCAGAATCTAAAATTAAGTTTTCTCTTGATATTCAGTTTATTTATTTATTTTTTTTTTGGGGGGGGGAGGTTCAAAGATCTACTTTCTTTTGTAATGCAACTATAATCTTGAAACTTTAAACACCTAGTCAATATCAGCTTGTAATAACCATTATTAGAATGATTTAAAACATTGTTTATAACTTTATCTGATAAATACCAATTTTCATTTTAGCTTTGAATGAGGATTTGGTAAAACTTTTATTAGAACGAGATGATCTACATATGGAGCAGGACTCCAAATTAGTGGATATTGAAGACTTGACTCGCTACTTGTAAGTGTTCATCATGGATGTTACTGCTTAAGTTTGGCACTAAACTGATGTTATTAGTAATTTTTAATGTTAATTATTCTTCATCATTTCATTTGTCTTAATATATTATCCATTTACCTCTACATGTCAGAAAGGAAAAACAGTTCCGTATATATATATATATAAAATATGGTTGAAAAACAAGAAATAAAATGTAGTTTTCCCTTTTTCAAAATATCTCGAAAGTGTAGAATTTTTTAATGTAGATTTAGCAGTAGAGAATATTTTAGAGATTTTAAAAATCATTAGAAAAGATTAAATCACTGATACATTCCACCATGTGTGTTTCCATTATTTCTTAACATTAAATTTAAACAAGTTATCCTGGAGTTTAAGCAGTAATAAGATTTATTTAATGACAAACTTGTCAGATAGAATACATGTGCCTTGATGAAATAGTCACTTTTACATTATGGATTAACAAAGTTACTGTTTTATTATATTGCCTATGGTAATTTGTTACTATAACAGAGACTGGAATTTTGAAGCCAAATGTTCTTTGATCACTCAAACTTCAAATCTGTTGGTGCAATGCTTGATACTGAGATAAATGCCATGGACTCCTTATGACATAAAATTTGAAAAACAGACTGTAGGTTCCAGATTCATTTTGTTGCATATTTACATGGCAAATAACCATATTATATTTTTAAATACTTAAGATGTTCCCAAGTACTTATGCATATTATCAAATATATATTAAACTTGGGTTGATCATGAGTGATGTTAATCATTCATCTACTCTATCTCTGATAATAATAAAAGTGAATGTATTGTGTCTGTCAGCTGAATGTATTATGCCAAAAAATATTTTTAAAAGGTTATTAACGTATGACAACTTGATTGATATCATTGCAGTGATAATTTTTTGCACTCTCAGGTGCTGTAAAAATGATTTTTGTGCTGTAACATTTTCGAAAGTTATTAAGGAAAAACGCCAAAATTTCGCTTATTTTTTAATTAAAATTTCAAAAGTACTCTGAGGTGCACATTCCCACCCTCCAAAGAATGTTCGTGCCAAATTTCATAGTTCTAAGTCCAGCTGTCTGCCTTGTAGAGCACCGACACATACACATTCTTCTTTATTATTAGTAGAGATTATTCCAAGCTTCATGAACAGCGTTTATTTGAGGACAAACACAAAATGGACTGAAGACGACACATTAATACTTGAAAATGGTTAGTAACACACAAATATTATGGTGACGCATAAAGAATTAGCATCCATTACATTGAGTCGCACGATTGAAATCCTTTTATGCTTAGATATTCAATAATGGCACAAGATTTGCACTCTTTCACGATGAGCTGCATGCCCTAACGACGCAACAAGTTATGTGTTCGTTCATCGAGTTACTAGGCTTAACTGCCAGAAATTCTGTTTGTGCACAGTGCCACCTATATTAATTCAATAGCTCACAACAAATATACTTTGCAAGGTGAAAATGTATACCTCTTTATCTGAGCAATTTTTAAAAAAAAATTTGAATACAATTTTAATTACAAATTAAGCAGACATTTTGAAGATATTGTAGAATTTTTTTTTTATGTGGATTTAGTGGTAAAAAATATTTTTGCCAATAACATTAAGAAATCTCACATAAAAATGATTTTTGCACTCTCTTAAAATTCCAAAAATTATCTTTCTGACACCAATTTAGTTGCTGTGAGTTTTTTCCCCTTAACTCAACTTTGACAATTTCTAAAAATGTTTCTATGCAGAACTTGAAACATACTTTTTTCTGTTGCATTGAAATTCATACTGTTATCATTGTTTCTACAAATATTTAATTTTTCTATCATTGTTCCAAGCTAAGGTATGAAGATTCTGTTTATTTTATCACATTCTTTGGCAATTTTAAATGAATTTTTACTTCTTATTTATTCACATTTTTTTGTGGAATCTATAAACTAAGCTCTCTAAGATATTAAATATACTATGCTAAATATCTAGCACGCTGAAAGATTTTACTGGCTATTCTTTAATTATTTTTATTAGTATGTTTCAATCTAGCTAGCATGTTTCTGGACATGCTCATGCAATACACAATATGGGCAGCATTATTTTAATGTTGGAATAAACATTGCATTTTGGATGAGGAATAAGAATGGTACAGCACTATCCAAGTCAAAATGCAATTAGATGTTAGATGACATTTTTCATGAGACTGACATCATATGGCTCAACTCCATTAGGGAGATGAACATGCACAATGAACAGAAAAAGTGTAAAACTACTAAAATAACATGGGTCAAATGTTTATTACAGTGTTAAGTTTAAAAATACTTTTTCAAGTATATAAATATTCAGGTTATGCACAAGATTTAATTGAAATTTTTAAAAACAATATTCTCAGCAAACAAGTTGAATGCCGGAGGTGACTAGTAATTAATAAATAGCAAAACACTATTGGCATTTTCTTTCAATTAAGTGTGATCTATTACTCAGGTCTGCAAGATGTCTGAAGTGGCTTACTTTTAGCACCACTAAGTTATTTTTGTCAAAATTAGCAATTTTTAAAAATTCTTAGGTTATTTAACTCACAGCTGTGTACCTGGTTATTCAATCATACTTTTAAATGATGAAAATAATTGTATAAAAAATATGACAACTAATATCATTTAAGTATGCATCTAAATGTTATGCAACACTTTCTTTTCCAGAGGGTTGAAAGGAAGTGGTAGTGTTAGTTCCTCAAGTTCACAAGTTTCTGTCAACAGTACCTCCGACAGCAAGAAGTAAATAGTTTAATTGAATTTTTGTATTTATTCACTTGCTTTTATCTTGCTGCAACTGATACTTATATGGCATAGTTTTTACTAATATTAGTAAAAAGTATTGCTTTCTATCCTGCAAAAATGAAAGGTTTTTTCTGCATGTATTTAAATAAATTTGCTAAATCAGACTTATTTCCTCTCATTTTTAAAGATATGTGACTTCAAATTGTTGGGTATTAATTCTGTTAATTTATTCTTTAACATATTTTTCTACATTAAAATCCATGAATTAAGGCAGCAATGTTTTACTGATTATCTATCACTACATTTTAGACTTTCTTACTTGTAATAATTCACAGTAACAGACTGAAAAAGTATATAACATAAATCATAACATGTTAGTGAATTAAAAAATATTCTTCAATCTACACTGAGGTCTTCGTAATATCAAACAATAAGAACCAAGGTTTATTGGAATAACTGCAAGATATATTTAAAAAGCTAACATATAAAACGCATTAAACTGCATTTATCTAGAGTGCTGCACCATCACTGAACTGTCATTTAATGTTTGAGAAGTTGAGTCGTCTTCAATTTCACATTAAGCAAATAGCTTATGTTGGAAAGTATCAGTTGGATGTATTAATCATATCAGTCTATAATTTAATATAAAGAAATGGAAAGCATACAATGTTTAAGCCAGTAACAATTTTGACATACAGGCGACTTCTATTTTAATATTTAAAAGTAGGTAGTTTTCTCTACCCTGGTCTTCAAATTGAGGAGTGTTCCTGCACTATTTTTCACATGAAAAATAATTCACTTAGCTTAAAAATATTATCAAAATCGTGTAGGATTTGTCGATGATTAATCCTTTCCTTAATTTTCAGACAGGCAGAGTCTGTAAGGAGGTCACAGAGTGTTCATTTAAAATCCAAGAACCTCATGTAGCCTCTTCATCAGCTCACTTTTTTCAAAGATGGTGGCAATCGTAGATGAAGAGAAGTGCACAAACTATTCTGGATGTTCAAATTTGCTTTTTATTCCTCAGAGATTTGTATTCAGATGTTCACCTGTGCACTTGCATCATGTCATACTCTGCAAGCTTGCAAGAAGTGATTCTGTCACCAATACATTCCAACTGAGTTTGAAATATGTGAGCTTTTTCTATGCACTTTATTCATAGTATTTTATTTTGTGCCATTCCCCTCCCCCTTCTCAGAGTTGATCATGACAATTAACCCCAAAAATTCTCAGTTGTGTTTTATAACTTTCCACATGCAGTAGTTCCAGTAACAGGGCAGCATTTCATTTAATATTGTTCCGTATATAAGTTGTCACTAATAATTTGTATCAAAAAATAAATCTGCAAGTTATCAAGAATTACCGAGTGTGTAAGACTTGAAAAGCTTTTGTTGTAAGTCGAAGCTGGTGCAGTTGCATGCATGTATATATGTATTGTCTTTTTAATGTTTCCATTGTATTATTATTTAAGAACTTATATGTACATAAAAAAATCTATAAAAGTAACTATTCAGATTTTTTAGTTTTTCTCTTCCTAAAATTTTTTATGTTCTAGGAGTACTGAGAATTGTCAGTTTTCATAGAAACTTGCATTCATTGTTAGCACAAATTGTACTGAAATTCATAGAATGTATCTTATTTAATGCTTCTTGTTGAATAAAGTGAAGTACTTAAACTGTTGTTTTCTTGTAAAAAGTAAGCACAGATTTAAAAGAAATTTTTATTTCCAATTTAAAACATGTTAACTACTTGACACACAAAGCAGTTTATACAGCAATGTGTACATTTAATGGCTTTACATGTAAAATACATATAACAATAAATCTTTGAGTCTGAAAATTAAAACTTTCAACTTTTATTGCTGGAATGGGAGGATAACTTCAGTTTAAATTTTAAATAAACTTGAGATAGAAATCAAGCTAATTATAAAAAGTATAATACTGAATATTAGTTCAAATTAATGTAAATAAAATAAATAGCAATGATGGGAAAATAATTTATAAAACTCATTCATTCACACCACTCATCCAGGTTTTCTTCCAATGCCACTATGATAACCTATGCAGGTAAATTTTTTTGGTAAAATATTTATATAATGTATAACAAATCATTCAACCATAGAGTATGAAATCTGTTAAAACCAATATGTTCCATTTCTAAAAGAACTTGCTAAAATTTCATAAAGATATAAAACAAATATAGATTTTAAGAAGTTTTCATAATTAAAATGGTTTCACAAAGTCGAAAAACTTAACATCAGCAACTCAAAATAAATTGGAAAGTAACGAATTTACAATGTTACAAAGATGCAATTATCATTGAGTATAAAATTATTCTTGCCAGAGTTAAATAAAATTTATCCTACTTGTAATCGGACTAGATGATTTTACAATTGAACATACCTTAAACCAGTTTATAAAATCTATTTCCAATAATTAGAAGTCGTAAAAGAGAAACTGGCCCTGATAAAATGAAGTACTTGAAATAATGTATATTAATAAGAACACAAAACGAAGCAACATACAATATCAAGTTATAATTATTGTTAACTATACAGAAAATAACAGTGCAACGAGACTACACAGTAAATTATACTTTTTAATAACCCGTACAAAATGAAATGATGCTTTAAATCGACTAGCATTTTAAGTTGACAAACTTGAAGTTACATTACACTTTTTTTAATTTAAAAAGTTACATTTCCTATGATTAATTACATGCTTAAAACTCCTTTAATCATAAAAAGGTTTGCAAAAACTTTTGGATGTGTACATAATTGCCATTCATACACATACAGAAATATTACTCCTAAATTAGCTGTTATTTGGCACTGTGGTTTGAAGCAAATATCCAATTTAACTTTAATCGTTTCATATCCCCTTCAAAAATTGCTATCATGTTGGACATTTAGCACACAAAAATTAGTTATTAAAAATTTAGGGAGATAAATTTAAAAATTTCAAGGAAAGTAATTTACAATGTTAAAATGGGAGATTACAAAAAGCACAATGAAAACTAATTTTGCTTTACAAACTGTGATATATTTAAGCTCTACTTAAAAGTCATTCCATTATGGCTGCGATTGATATTCTACTTCGTTGACAGAAATTGAAAACACATTAATATACAGATGGAAAATTTATCTTTGTCAAACTGTGAGATCAGAGCTACCAACTAAAGTCTCACATAATGGGGCATGTTGCGGCTATTGAAATATCAGTGGAACTGTATCACAGTGCATAAAATAGTTAAACTAATTGATGCTGTAAATCGAGGTTTCATTTATCACATACATTAAAAAACAACATGCCTTTTAATTTGCCTGAGCTACTGAAAATTTATCCTTAAGATAAGCTAGTGCAAAAATTATGTTTCCTAAAAGTACCAGGATAAACTTTTATGTCATACTGACAGACTCACTCGGCTAAGATTATTGGTAGCTGTGATTTCACTCAATAACAGACTATGACGGGGGAAAAAAAAAAAAGGATGTGATAAATTAAAAATATGAACAAACAAAGAGATGGAAAGATACATTATGCTAGAATTTTTGGGAACACCACAAAATATTCAGCCATTTTGTTATCCTTGAGCTAAAAAAACACTGACTATGTGGTGTACAAGAGGAAAAACAAAAAAAACCAGAGGAAATGAAAAATATTTGGGCATAGTTCATCTTGTTACACAAGACTTGTGCGTGTACATTTTGGTAATAATGGCATTGTTCTAATATTTTTCAGAAATGTTTTAGCACAAATATATCTCATCTGCACACTTGGGAGAGAAAAAAAATGTCACACAAATTGGTGACCTGTACATAAGTTCTATCATGAAAATTTCTTTGTTTTTAAAAAATAAAGAGAAAGAATCGACTTCATCCACTGGCTATCAACCCAGGAGATTAAGACAATACAAAACATGAATGGAATTCCAGCATCCACTATACAGTTCATACAATGCACACTCTGTTTTGCATACAAAGAGAAAAGAACAGTACTGGATGGAAGGAGGCTTGATCACAAAGGCAAGTCGAATACTTGCCTAGATAGTCAGAGAAAGGCATAGTCTTAGTAGAGTATTCAGTGCACTTCAGGTACATGGTATTCTGTCAGTCAGAGAATCGCAAAAATGGCATACTAGTTCTCGCATGTTTGCGAGCATTTTATTTTTTGAATCAAACTGTGATATGACAAAATGTTAATGCCTAAAATTTAAAAAAAAAAGAAAGAATTGTTTATTTTTCTTGCGATGTGGACCTTTTAATTTGATTCTTCTCCATCAAGCGATTCGGATTCACAATCGGAGAAGTCTTCAGAGGGTGTGCTAGTCCCAGGACGAGATGGCAGATCTGAGAGAGAACCAACACTTGACTGACGAGATAACACAGATTTGGTACTACTCAGAGTGTTTTCTATGTCCACATACTCTGAACCGGGACCAGAAGATGAAGATGAAGCTTCTTGTAGTTCACTAGAATAACAGAAAAGTTTGAACACAAAACTCATCAATATATAAACAGAATCATGTGACATTGTTACTGGCTAAACATGAAATTGAAAAAAATTCAATATAAATGAAATTTTTTTAGATGCTTTTAAATTTATTAATAGGGATTAAATCAAAGTTATGATCCTAAAACATGAATTCTAACTTTATTTCATTAAAGGGGAAAATATACATTTTATTACTGTATCTATCCAAAAATAGGACCTAATCGAAAAATAAGCCCTAGTTAAGACTAATCATCTCTGAATGGATTGCTGACAGAAAAGCAAAGTGTTGGTTGTTTCCAGGTCTGATATTAAGCATCTCCCCTTGCACAGTTAGACATATCATCAGAAGAATTCAAAGCATCATAACACTAGATGGATGACATCCCCCAGTAATATGAACTGTCTCTGAGAAGATCAATAACAATGTTCAAGCTGGAAGATACTGAAATAATTAAATGTGAAGGAATCAGCATGGAAACTTTGTGAAGCCTAGCTTGCAAGAGTAAGAGAGATGGGTAAAAAATTCCTGAGATAATATAACAGACATAACACCACTAACACGTCCCGGTGCCTAGAGTCATTGTGACTCTCTTTAAGTGGTTTAATATAGCAGACAGCTGGATTGCCAATGCACTTACAAGTAGGCTACATGAACAAGAAGTACTCATTTAAAAAGATCTCTATTATGAGAGGTTAGGCCCAATGGTATAACAGGAAATGGAGTCGCAAGAAATTCATGGTTTGTAGCTTTACAACTGTGTGCCAGATGACCATATGGCTTTGACACAGTCAGTCACAGTGGCATAAATGCAAATTTTTTGTATATGAATTATATAGAAAATAAACACGATTCTTTTATATGGATAAATGTAATTCTTTTACAGGAATAAATGTGAAGTGTGCATAAAAAAATAAGACATTCCCTGAAAATAAGCCCTTATGCACCTTTTAAAGCAAAAATTAATTTTAGACCAGATTTTATTTTTGAGGAAATGCATGGTAGCTATCCTACAAAAGTTGTGGCATCCAATAACAGGATTGTGTCTATTCCACATCTTATTCTTTCGATTTAAACCTTCACGAAATGAATATTTTTAAAACAAATTTTTAACTAATAAAAAAAAAGAAAAATACTGCTGAATAATAAAGATGCCCTAACAAAATTTAAAACACTTCAAATTATTTTCTCTGAACAATAAGATGTATGTTGTTCAGGCAAGTCTGAAATAAAACTCATCAGCAAATTAATTTCTATAAAAACTTTCAAATTTTCTTAAAATATGTGTCAATTACCCTAACCTCTCCTGAAGCCCCAATGACTTTTTGAAACATCTGCTATTCAGATATTCTAAACAGAGATTATACAGGGTGTCCACTCTTATCGTGATCCAATAGATAATTTCTAAACCGTTAGACATATAGTTCCAATTGGAAAAATGCTTTAAATGACAGGAAGGAATCGTATTTTTTGTTTGAGACAATAAATATATTTTTTTTAAAGTTACAAAATCTAACTTTTAATATAGCCTCTGGTCCTATCAGTCATATTTAGTAAAAAATTGGTGACACCGTAAAATGTACAATAAAGAAAGCTCCATTATGCATTGAAGACAATTTAAGTTCTGTAATTCTTGGCCAAGTGTACAACCACACAGACAAAGTGTAAATAACAGTAACATAAGCATTAACACATAAACTCCCCTTTTAAATTCAAAAACAATAACTCAAATGAAAAATAAGTTCTGCATAGAAATGAAAATATAAAAAGAATTAAGAATAACATTGTTGCAAGCAGCTGAAATTTTGCATAATAGAAGAAGGATTTAAATTTTCATTTCCCATTGACACCTGTTTTGTGATCCAATAGACATAATTATTGTTTGCATTTAGAAGCATAAATATTTTCATTTCTTTGCTTTTATAAGAAGTTGAGTTCCCCTAGTAAATATTTTACAATCTCAAACACTAAGTGTAAATTTGAGTGCAAAACAAAATATATCAATAGCTTTAGGAAATGCAAATTCAAGAGATTGTTCTAGCTATTTAAGTTTTTGAGTTATCGTGTTCACAAGAAAACGGACAGACAGACAAGCCAACTTCCCATGGACGTATTTTGTCCAAAATTTGATAGCAACCTACAAATTATGTGTAAAGATCAAATACCTAATTTCATCGGGCTAGCTCAAACAGTTTTCGAGTTATCGTGTTCACAGGTAGGCAGACAGAATTCAAAATTGTGTTTTTCGGACTCAGGAAGGTCTAAAACATGGAGATTCATCAAAATCTCGAGTTCCAATTCTTTTACGATTACAATACTTTCTCTTTGTATGAGGAAAAAAAAAGAAAAACTTACAATTAGAGAAATATTTAAAAAAAGCAATAAACTAATGAATTGCTTGTTTTAAAATTGTATATCACATTTACTAATTTTTCATGAATTTCAAAGACAAGAATACAGTTATTGATATCCCGTCTCTAACTGCCAGTAGTTATATACGAGCAAGATCAAGAAGAGGGGGAGGTCACACTATTTCGGCATAAATTTTAAAAAATATATCAATAAGGAGGAGATATGAGCTAGTTGAAAAAATAATCATTATTAAGAGTTAATACTGCTAATCTATACATCTAATAGCAAAGTATTCATCTTTTAAAAAATATCGAAAACAATATAACAATGTGTATAAAAAAGTATAAGCTTACCAAAAAACATATCTGGATGGGTCATTCAAATATTCACTTTCAATTTTTACTCCATTACCTTCAGAAACCATTCCAGGTGGCAAATCAGTTTTTCCCTGAGACATTACTGAAACAGAAATTTTGTTAATACTTTTTCTAAAAAAAATTTTCATTAAGTTTTTTTTTGGAGTGGGGGTAATTTTATTTTATTTTACAGTTATCTTAAATCTTGATGCTTTAACCCTTTCAAATTTAATACATGTTTCGTTTTGAATATTACTAAATTTATTTCAAAAATGGGTATTAGACATGTAGATTATCATAAATATGTAAAGGAAAAAAAATTAGCATTTTTTATTAGAAATTTGTGGTTTCAAAGTGATATCATGAACGGTAATGGGTTATTTTTCCTCTGAATAAGCTATCATCAAAATGCAATTTAAATTATGTATTTAATTTATAAGTATACACGAGTTCTCGGGATATTCAACAATCATAAAATTTAAAATTACTTTCAAAGATTCAATTTTAAAAAATATCAATTTTACAAGAACCCTTCGAGATCAAAAGCAATTTAGTTCTTGCAATGCAGATACTAATTTGTGAGTACTAAAGGTATTGAACTGGAATTTTTATATGAGTTGGCCTATATATCGGGTTATGAAAGAAAATTACACTATGTTTCGCATATGCGCAGTGAAAAAAAATGCTCAATGTGTGGTTTCATTGCGAAACCAACAATAGTGAAAGGATTAAACGTAAATTTATAAAAATTTACTGAAATTTATGCTTAATTGAGGTGTTAATGGGTTCAAGTCACATCCCACTATAATGAGTTTGGAATAAAGCAAATTTTCATTTATGGGTGAATTCTTTTAAGCATTCCACTTTCAACTGCTACACAATTAATACGATTTAATAGGCTGAAAGTGAACAGATTGTCACTGCTATATAAAAATGTGTACATCGAAAATTGCACACAGCAAAAACATACGGAATTTTAATGCAGCAGCCTTTTGTGACAACATAAAACAATTTGAAAGCAGATGTAGCTAACCTATACGCAAGTGTTTTGCATCAATAAAAGGTGGAGGACAATTTGACATACAACATTTTTAGTTATCAGAAAATCAAATAAAAAGCATTGTCTTAAAAAGAATTTTTTTTTCTTTCCTCCTCCATCTTGTTCGTAGATAAATGTATTTAATTTTTGTTTTTGATTATATCCCTTGTATAACAGAAGTAAAATTGTCAGTATGGATGTTATTTTCTTTAGAAATTTAATATTTCATCTATATGTGATTTTATAATTTTTATTAGAAAAACATGGAGCTAGTATTAATTTTACTGGAGAAGAATAAAAGATGATTTGAAATATCGCAGTGAATTTGAATATGTATTAATAAATATTGCTGAAAAAAATTATGTACCAATTTTTTTTTAAATATCAAAAGATGAAAGAAACTACTATATTAAATGCTTATCTTAGACCTAAATATAGGATTTTATACTTGAAAGAGGATGTTACACTTCTAGCATATTTACTCAGGTATAGCATTGCACTAGGATTCATATAAAACTGCTCATATGATTTCAGAATACCAATACTAACTAACTCATGTAAAGAAATTATTCCAAATATATTTGGCTTTTAAAAAAATGAAGTTTAAGACATAGAAATAATATTAATAAATATAAAAGCTAGTTTACAGATATGTGATAAACACGTTTTTTTTATTATTATTATTTCTTTCTTTATATTTTAAAGAGCAATTCAAGATAAAATGCTCCCTTTATGTCTGCGCTTTTTCTAGCCTGAAGAGACAAAAAAAATTCTTGGGCTTGCATTTGCTCCTCATTAAGCTTTTCCCCCAATGACTATTTCCTCCAACCATATCTCGCATAAAAGTTATAAAGTATTTCGAACATAATTTGTGTCAATTTTTTTTTTTTCAATTGAAATTACAAAACTACACACTAAACACTGTAGAAAATCCGAATTGTTTAAATTTAAAAAAAATATACAAATTAATATACAATAAATTTAATATACAAATATCTAAAAAATAATTTTAACAAATTGTCAACTTACATGTGATATATGGTTGTAAAGCTTTAGGAACCAAACTTTTTGCTTTATTCACTTCTTCAGGA
The DNA here is from genome assembly GCA_013235015.1 of Araneus ventricosus. Lineage (NCBI taxonomy): Eukaryota > Metazoa > Arthropoda > Arachnida > Araneae > Araneidae > Araneus > Araneus ventricosus. The sequence continues at coordinate 1,352,919 of BGPR01000113.1, forward strand.
GTACTCGTGCCTTTGTCTAAACCACAGTCCAAACCCATTCTCTTCAGAACATCAGTGTCATCACTGATTTGAAATACGTCATTAAAGCAGAATTTATATTCTTTCCTACAAGGAAGGATTGAAAAATTAAAATATTGATTTCCAATAAAATAGCCAAATGAAGAAAACACAGAAATGTATCTTTTTGAATTCCTAGCTAAAATAGGAGAAAAAAAAATTGAATTAAAATAATTTTTTGAAATTCCGATTATGTAAGAGCAAATGTAAATGAGAACTTGTTCACCACAGATTATAAATTTTCACTAAAAATTATTGGTATTTCTCCACTAAAATGCATTCACAATTAGACTGAATATAACTGTCAAATTATTTCACGATGTAATACTGCTGCATGCCTAAGTACTTCCCCCAAAAACAATCCAAATTCCATCCTAAACATTTTGAGCAGAGGTGGGAGAGAGTAAACAAAACTGTAATATCACATTACTGAATTCTATTGTCATTAAATTATAGAATTAAGATATGTTAATATGGTTTAGAGCTTCAGAACAAATATTTCTCAAAAGCCAAAATGCCCCCTCCCACTGAACCTGAACTATGCTCTATATCACTTTTTAAAAAACTATATAATATATACTGATAATAATAATATACATAATTAATAATTATAATGATATTTATAATTTAATATATACTGATTTTAACACAAATAACATTCCAACACTAAAATGGCATTTATAATAATCAATAAGTGCTTTTAATATCTAAATAATATTTGCTTAAAGATATTAAAAAATACTAGGGGCCTCTGCCCCCTGCTCGCCAACCCCCAGGAGGATTGAGTTGCCATCCTTCCAGATTTGCTACACAAACCCTGCTTGCTTCAATGAAGACGCAGCATGTCCTAGCACAATTATTATAAAATCTTTATATATATATATATATATATATATATATATATATATATATATATATATATATATATATATATATATATATATATATATATATATATATATATGAATCAGCTTTATTTTGCTTCTGATGCTTTAACTTAAATCAGCACAGAATAAAATTTTTTAGCCTCAAAAAAGAAATTTTCCTTCAAATAAAACTTACAAAGAAAATTATGAAAGTGCATAAACAAAAGAATAAAAGTTGCAAAATTAAAACAAATATAATTATTCTTAAAAATTCTAAAAACAAATAAGATTTAATATTATTAATAAAGAGATTGTGGTGAGCACTATGAACATAAAAAAGACAATATTATGAATAAATAAAAATCTTCAGCTGATTTCCTTTTAATGCTTTCACCTTAATCAAGAAGGAATAACATTTTTTGGCTCTGAACCTTAGCCTACCTTAATTTGCAGGTACGATGCATTCAAATAAAACATTTGAAGGCACTGTGCGATCGAATAGAACGTTATTTGCAGTTACTGTGTGATCGAATAAAACGTTATTTGTATGAACTGCACGGGCAGATGAAATGTTAATTGCAGGTGCAGTAGTAATGGATAAAATGTTATTTACAGGTATTTTCCATTCAGTTAACTTATACATTCGTGTTTTCTTGATAACACTACACTATTTTAATTACTTCAGAATTTTATTATCAGTTAACCGATTAACTTATTTTATACCAGTGGTGCCATCTGCTTATGAATTTAAGAAGAAATTGTTAAAAAAATGATATTTATAATAATGAATTCTAAATTAAAAACTTAAATGCAGAAAATAATTAAAATAAAAAAATACTTTTTAGTACACTAAAATGAAAGTGTTCTTAAAAAGTTTTTATTCTTTTCTTAATTTAGAACACTTGGAAATTTGAGAGATGGAATTTATATTAGGAGTTATTTTAAATTTATTGGATAATACACCATGTTTGGAAAAAGGTCTCATAAGTTTTAGGAAAATATTATTTTAAACTTAAACTATCCAAAATATTAGTCATGCGGCAAAGAGGATGGAGGAAAAAGTGCTTAGGAATATTTAAGAAAATGTGTAAAGATTTTTCGGAAGTTTTTAATTTTAAAGGATTAAAAATAAATCGATTCAAGGTGATACTAAAATGATTAGATAATTATGGAAGGCAGAAGACGGTAATAACGGCAAGTGGAAACACATGGAGAAAAAGCTTGTCCCCCAGGGACCGAACCCTGGAACATTGAATTGCAAGCGCAATATCTTGACAACTGTACTATCGGAACACATGTCTGGAAGGTGAAACAGGGGGTTTTCTTATTTCAACTGTCATTTATATCGTAGTTTGGAATTTTAAAGATTGCTGAATTTTAGACTGAGGGGAAGGTTTTATAAAATTTATTTGCAAGTTCTTGATTTAAACTTTTTTTTTTTTAAAGAAAAACCCAAGCCGCTAACTTAAACTATTTTGACCTGAACGTTCTCTGGCTCTCATAAGCCATCTCCTTCATTTCTAACTGATCTCTTTTGAATCATTTCGTCCAAAGTTTCATTATATTGTAATAAATATTGTGAACTCTACATCTTAAACTCAATTTTTTGCGAAAAAAGTTATTTTACACCGCAACGAATATAGTAACAGGCTATTGTTGTGAAGTTATGCCTAACATGGCAGAGGCTTCTGGTTTTGTTTGGCAACAGACGTTGCCATTGACAAGAGAAATTAACCCCCTTTTTTCGCCACGTTCTTTTCCGCCTTAGCGTTATATATAGATAGATATTTAAAAGATTTATTATTTAATAAATCTTTCATAAAGTATAAAATTCATCTTGACTGTTTTCATCAAGTAATATTGTATTTCTTGATTAATATAAGTTAACAGGGTTCCCACTCTTATTGATGAAAAAAATTCAAGGACTTTCAAGGACCTTTTTAAAAAAAATTCAAGGACCATAAAATTACATATTTTAGAACACAAAAATGCAAAGGACAAATTTAAATCAAATATTTTCAACTTTAACGTTCAAATGCGTGATCACTTTCTTATTTACGACTTTCAAATGCTAAAATGAAGAATATCAAAGGCACATGTTTTGCACACCTTGCAGTTAGTGAACCAAAATCTGCAGTGCTAAGTGAGTTTCGAGATCATAATTCAAACACCCTTAATATTAGGTATAGTGTACTACTACTACATGCTAATTTTACACAAACTACTACTAAGCATTTACTTGGTAGCTCACTTCACAAACACATTAGCTGAAACAAAATTCATTAAAAAATTGTTAGCCCCACAAGAACCTCTATTCTTACTTTTGACCATTGCTTGAGATTGAAGGGGGGAAAAAAGCAAAAGACAAGTACAAACCAACAAACCTTTATTTACATTTAAATAAATAAACTTTAAAGTACTTCAAATTTTCATTTTCAGTTGCTCTGTTAAAGCCTCAATTTTTTCATAGATCATTTTGACTGCATTAGCCCGTTCTTTTCTGTTTTCTTAAAACTATTGGATTCTGCAATAGATTTAAAATCTCTACTTTTTTTCAGTCTTTTCAGCTAGTTTGTCTGCAAACTTCTGCAGTGCAGAAACCAATGCAATGCAATTCAGTGTGATGTATGACTCACAATTATGATGACCCTTCAAAATTTTTGCCATATATTTATTTATATACTAACTGAATAGCCAGTTTGTGTAAATGGAGCACAAAAATGTGCCCGACTAATTGCCATAATGAAGAGTAAAAAAACTGTATAATCTGGCATCCCTTGCTCTTTTATGTTCAATTTTAGTAATCAAACCACTTATATTAATCCTCTATGAACGTTGAAAAAGACAAAACAGTTTTATTAATAAGAACTAATATAAGTAAAAATTTATTACTATAGGCGTCCATAGGATTTTTCCAAACAAGAACAAAAACTTTTTGAAAATAACTGACACTCAAGAAATCTGTAGCCTAATAAATTAATTTTAAACTTATTAGTTATCTTAATTAAATTCATTTTATTACTTAATATATTTTTCACACTTCCTTAATTTTTCTGTTTGGAAGACATGTTGCAGAATTTTCAAAGGGGACGGCCTCCCTTTTCCTGTGTGACTCATACTAGTAGCCCTCATAGAAACAACTCAAAATGACAGAAAAAGACCAAAAGTTTGTTGAAAATGTGCAAGAGTCGCTCAAAAAGGTTTGTATGTCGATCTTCGGCAATATGGAACCGACCCTTCCATTTTAGAATCCATTTCTTCAAAGGGGCCTCTATGAAATCAACGAAGACAGAAAAACCATTACCATTGGTCCTTAAAAAAAAGATACAAACCTTCTGCCTTGTAACAAGAGCTTTGCGTTCCTTGTGTTGCGATTAAAAATATAAACTTAAAAAAATCTTAAGCAAAGTAAAATCTTGATAAAAATATCCATTGAAAAAAAACATTAAAAGACAAAAAAATATGAAGGTGGCAAAATAACGATTTTTTCCAATGTTTATATATTAAAACACAGAAGCATAATATTTCTTTGTTATAGAAAAAAAATTAAACTTTTTTCATTACGGCTCAAAAAAAAAAAAATCGACTCAAAGAGAAACAAAACATCAAAAGACAAAAAAAAAAGAGAAAAAATACAAGAAATAATATATTAAAATACTGGAAGCATAACTTTTCTTCTCACGTATGTAAAAATAATAATGGGGAAAAATGAAAATTCGCAAAAATCTGCAAAAAACGCTGGAATTTAGTACTTAAAATTAAATAAATAAAAATCTAATTAATTTTTTTAAAAATGTACGGCGTGATCTCCCTCTTGCACTAAATCCATCACTTTACAAAATTTAATTGTATGTCAAACCGTTTGGGAGTGCATAAAGAACAAAAACAGAACATGCATGCATGCATACATACGAAAAAAAAAAACTTTTCTATAATAAATAATTTCCGGCCAATACTTTGAAGATCCCATAATTTATCAAAATGATCCGTATTCATAACAGAAAAAAAAGAATACACAAAATTAACAAAAAAAAATGCTGACATAAAATATTAATAATGTCAGGTATTGCAATAATTCACCAAAAAGATCTCCTTGAAATGGAAAAAATTAATTCTGGTTATAACTCCTATTTGATTTTAAATCATCAAAGAAGCAAACAGTATCCAGTGTGGATGCTAATTTGTATTTTTTTTGTTTTTTGTTTAGACAGATGAAAGAAAATTTACGATCTCACAAATTGTCTGAATCTCTTTGGCATGATGCCAAATTCCTGTGTATCTTCCACATTTGAGTACAATTAGTGTCTATCAACTGAGTATTGTGTAGAAACGGATTCGGAAACCCTCCGCGCTTTTGCACATGCGTTATTTTCATCAAAATACCGGGAAAGTGAAGAATCGAAGGGTGATGTTTACTGAGCGTGAACTAACAAAGAACTCCGGAATTGCGCTCATGTGACTCATTGCCTGACACCCCATTCCGGTGTAAAATCGTGAACTATCTAATTTAACT
>BGPR01000113.1:1361149-1459695 GCA_013235015.1 Araneus ventricosus
TTTTATTTTACTTTCTATAAAAGATCAGCGAATATTATCTCGTCTGATAAGAATTATCAAAATAAAAAAAATTCCAGCTTTAGAATAAAATTTCCCGGGTTTTTTCGGATCTCAAGGAATCCCCGGGTCATAGCGAAACCGTACCCTTTTTTGCCAGCCCCCATCCTAGACAGAGAGGAAATATTGGTGATTGACAGCATTACCATAGCAACACCCTTTTTTGCCACCCCTCCCTCTTCCTCCAAACTAGAGAAAAGAATAGTGACTGACAGCGTTCCCATAGCAACACCCTTTTTCTGGTGGTGGAATTCTCAAGACAGAGTACATTTTGAATTTTTCACGGACTTTTCAAGGACCCAACGAAAAATCAAGTACTTTTCCGGGGCCCCGAGTACGGCAAATAAAATTCAAAGAGTTTTCAAGGACCGTGGGAACCCTGGTTAAAATTAAAATATGCACTGCTTTAACATCTAATACATAAAGAGTAATAGAAAAACAATAAAAGCAATACATACTTATCACCGGAAATGCTGCAGTCAATAACAGTGTCTTTATGAGTATTTAATAAAATAAATGGCAGACGAATTTTGTTAGTGGGAGGTGGCCCCTTCCTTTGACGTTCCATTTCTCTATTTCTTGCAACTAAATTTTTTATGGCTATTTGCTGAAAAAGATCATTACACAATTGAAACACAAAAATAAAATGTATACCAAATAAACATATTAGTTACAATATTTGAAAGGAGTATTCAAAACTACAAGAAAAAAAAATAGATTCCAGAGACTATGTACTCGTTCTTTTATATTTACTTGAAAATGTTTCCCTTCTCAATATGCATGTAGTAGTTCAAAATACAAAAAGTTATACTAAAGTAAAAGAGGCTGTGATAATAGCCTTTTAATGGCTTTCATTATTATTTACCTGCAATGCTTTGCTTTTCAACCTGGTAAAATTTAGGAACATTTTTAGGACAAGGCACAAAATATATATAACAATTCACAATTTTCTAAGTGACTTTATTTTATGCTGCAGCAAGTTATATGTAGGTTATAATGGTTTTTTTTAATAACTGAAAAACACCTAAAAAAAATCCAAGTTCTTATCAGTAATTAATCCACTCAGTATAAATGAAGAAATGCGATACCTAATGACTGAGTCATTCAGTATCTAAGCGGCATTAAGTACCATCAAAAGCACAGCATTCCTTTAAAACTAAATTTCAAAAATCAAGAGTACTTAACAATATATTCATTAATATTTTGTTATAATCACTTGAAGTGCATTCAAACAAGAAATGACAATAAATCCATTTTATCACAATTTTATGAATTTTTATAATAGTTTTAGAACAGTAATGTGAATTGCAAAATAAAATTTCTATGTCTAATGCAATGAAGCTGAATTAAACTACTGAAGAAAACTAGATTTGAATAAAGTAAAATATCGTTGCATTTAAATTATTGCTTTTCTAGATTATTAACAGATATAATATGCATTTCATTTTCAAAATAAATGCTGAATGACTGGATTTGATAACTTTCTCACACATGATGAATGTTGGAACAAAAACACCTTCCATCTTTTGAAAACAATCATATTTATGCTCTTGAGTACAGATAGATATTTAATTGTTAAGAATTTTGAAATGTCACTTTGTTCTCTTTCAATGTAATCAAAAATCACTAAATTGCAAAATTCAATAGAAAAAAAATTGTTTACACCAATGGCTGAAAAGTGTAATTTTTTTAATCTAAATTTTCTTGATTCAAACATTAAGCACTTACTTGAAGTATTAATTCCTGTAAGTGTTGCGTCTTCAATCTAATTTTTTCTATTCTTTTCAGTTTTTCTTTCTGTAAAATGAAAATTTAGGTTACAAAGTACATGAATGATTCTCATACATTACTCTAAATTTAACAGAAAATAATCTCATAGTATTTTTTTAAAAATTAAGAGACTCACTTCTAAATTATGATACTCCTGAGCAGAATTAGTTGGCAAACCAAGCCACTTAATTTCTTTTTTCTCTTTTGAAATAATATTCATGGCCATTAAAACATTTAAAGCATCATATACTCTTCTTCGTATGTTTTTCTGATCATATGCCTGAAAAAACACATAAGTTAGTAATAATACACAGAAAATAAAAATTAAAGCAAAATAATGCATTTGAAATAATACGTTTTGCTTCATAAAATAGTTACCAACTTTCCGGGTATTCAATAAAGTATTAATCATTATTTCTTTCTATAATAATTTTAAATCCATTTTCAGAATACCAAGATAAAAAATGGTAATAAAATTCTGATTAAAACATTTATGAATATAGACTCAAATGATGCAACAAAACAAAGTCAACTACTAGTATTACTATAATAGCTAATATTTGTCTTAAAGCTTAACATATATGTAACTTCTCTGAAAGACTTCACTTTCTGAGTAAATTTTTTTTTAAATTATTATAAATTTGAGACTTAAAAAAAAATTAATGAAACTGCATACTACAAATGAATTGAAATCGGATCTTCTAGGTTGTACATTTCTAAACACTACTACTCTTTTCTGTAAAATAATTGGATGCATAAAAATATATTATTGCACTTTAAGCTTGGAATTTTGCTTTCTTTAACTTTTTATTGAATAAGCAAACAAAAATTCCCCAAAAAATATTCAGTATTACACAAAAATCTCTGGTGTTGAATGATTTCATTTATTATAATTATATATTTTATGTGCACATTTCAATTCAGCAAGCAAGTCATTGGGTTGGTTGAAGCAGAACCATTTCCCATTTTAGATTAAAGCTAAATTTTAAGTGAGATGATAGATAGAAAATTGGGAAGGCACATAGCACAGTGAACAGAAAAGATGTAAGGTTTCGAATATAGCACAAGTTACATGTCTATCAAAATTTGAAATTCCTTTTTCTGGGAGTACCATTAAAACCAAGTTATAGATAAAACATATTATTGAAATTTTCCGCATGTTATAATCCCAGCAAAACAGCTAGTCGCAAAAGCAGGAGAACATGGTTTCCAAATCTTTTCTGCACACATGATGATCTGCTGTACCAAAATACTGCAAAAATATCATTTTAAGGGTAAACTTTAATCCCCTTAAAATCACTTTTACTTCTTGTGATAACTAAACAATTTACTGTATGAAAATTTCTTGATATAGATATGTTCCTAAAACAACATTTAGCTAGGTCAAAATTTGAAATATTTCATTAGCATAATCTATATAAAAAGCTACTAATTGTATGCAGTTTCTTATTGGTAACCTTCAGAGCCGATTTACGATGCCAGGAATCAATTCAATACTATCAAACACAAAAAAAAATTTAATGAATAATTACAGTGTAGAAGTAATTCTATAAAACTGTTATTTGGATGAGGGGTGTATATTTATTTTAATTAAAAATGTTAATGTAAGCTAATTAAGACTTTTCCCAATTTAGTCTAAAAACTTCACTTGTAGTAAAGAACATATAAGATCATTATTGTCATGAAACATGAGACCAACTCAGAGTTTCCTAACCATTTTCACCCATAATTTTCAAATGTATGTAGGCACATGATATTTAAGTATTAACCCTTTGAGTACTGAATTATTTGAAGATTTTTATGCCCATGGGACGGATTTAATTTGTCGCTATATGGATTAATATGTAAAAGTAATACATTTTATTTGGAATATACTTATATTGGTGATATAAATATATTTTTGAAACAGCATTTTAGTTACAAAATATCAATAAATATATAAATGAAACAAAATATAAATATTTATATAGAACAAGAACCAACTTAAAGTCTAATAATTTTATACCGTGTGGTATTTTTCATAACATGTCGGTAAGTGCAAAGGTACCACTGACAGGGTTGCCACAAACATCAACGCCTGCTTCTTAAATTCAGATGACGAATCAGACTCGTCAAATGTACCCAAAGGGTTAAAATAAAAGGCTGATGTAAAATTAAGATACAGTGGAACCTCGCTTAATGAGCACCTTGCATAACAAGCAAAATAAAATTTTAGCAAAAAAAAAATGTCTTGCTTAAGGAGAGGCGTTTCGCATAACAAGTCACGAGAAGATCCCTGGATTTTGCGCCTGCTACTGTCATATCCACAAAGCTTTTATTTAGCTTTAATTTTAATAAAACATGGTGTCTAGTAACTAACCTTATTCTCAGAGAATATTAGAAATATCACTTCTGCATCGTTTCCTGCCTCAAAATGATCGAAAATGCATTGGAAGGGGTTACCAAGAGAAACATCACTTCTGCTTGGTAGAAGCTTTGGCCGTAGAGCATTGACGAATGTGACATTGAGGAATCCAAGAAGATACCCTGTGGAGCCTATGGTCAACAAGATTGTGTCTTTGGCTAACAAGGGGAGAGCACGACTTGGGAAATTCAGTTCGGGATGAGACTTGGTATTTTAATAGTATTCCTTTAGGGTTTTCATCCATTAAAATGCTAAAGTGCAATGACCAGCCAATTGGGAGAAAATGGCCCTCAAACTTTCAGCAGAGCTTATATACCAGTAAGTTGTCACTGTTGTTGAAGCACAAATAACATGGTCAGTATAGCACCGGCTTGCAAACTTTTTGCTCAGGGTTCGATCCCTCCTCCATTTTAATTTTTGAAGATATTTTTTAAAATTAATATTTAATTAAATTAAAATTTATAAACACCTTTTCTTAAAATATTAATAATTTTTAAGCATTAAATAATTTTTTATTCATATGATTTACGAATCTTAGTAATAATTTAATTTTTAAAAAGTTAAATAATCCTAAAAACAACTTTAATGATGTTAAATGAGTATAACTACTATTATCATTATATAATATTAAAATTTTTGAATGATTCCATTCAAGTAATTACAAAATTTCCGTTCTAGATGAAATCTTCTTTACGGAACCGGTTTTGACCGAGAAAGAGAGCAGAAGTTAAACTTTTGAATACAGAGATAGACGGTCCAAAAGCTGAATTCCGAATAGATCTTTAAAATAAACATACACCATTTATTAATTACCCAATATGTCAAAATATTCTTTTATTTCTAATGTTTTTATGAGATATTCTTGTGTGTTAATAAAAATTAATAGATGTCGAAGGAAAAAAAAAATCTTCATGAAATTCTTTTACGATGAGAGCACTATTATAATTATCAAATGAGAGCAACTATTATTAGTTATTCTTTAGTACCTTTAAATTTGTACTTATAATTATTTCTTTCTTGTAAATAAATTTTGAAATTAATAATTTCAAATTAAATTAACAATTTATAAATATTTAATTTAAAATATTAATCACTTGATTGAAAAATAACTGTTTATTTATATGATCCTTGAATTACAGTTATAATTTAATTTTTAAACAGCCAAATAATTACAATACATTCTTTCCTGACCAAAACCAGTTCCATAAAGCTAGATAGGAAATTTTGTAATTACTTTAATGGAATCATTCAAAAGCTTTAATGACATATAATGATAATAGTAATTATATTTTTTATTTAACATCAGTAAAGTTGTTTTCATGATTATTTAACTGTTTAAAAATTATTAATATATACTTATAAAAGGCAATGTTTGTGTGTGTGTGTGTCTGCGATGTCTAGATGAATCTATCGCACTTACAGCCATGTAATTTGGCACACAGATAGTTGTAACGGCGACTGAATGCACCTAGAAGCCGGAATTTTAAAATTTAATCTATAAAATTTTTTATTTAATAATTTGTGCCGTTTTGGGTGATTTTTCGCACAATTTTCGCTGATCCATGAAAAATAATGATCGGAAAAAACAATCGATGTGCCACCGAATAGAGCAAACAATTATCGTTTTAATGACGTTTGTTTTGAAAGTCTAACATAATTTCCTGAATTTTGAGGAATTTTTAAATAATAGTCAGTTTTCGCATGAAATTTTAAGATTTCAAAATCAAATGACTCCATCTTGCGTTCTAATTCCGTTATCTTTATGAAAATTTGAGCTAATCAAATAAACTTTTCTCCTTCATTTAAAACAAGAACGGTTAAAATACCATTTTAAGTCGATTTTTAATTAATTTTTTAATTGATGGGGTCAGAGATGTTTTTTCGAAGAAAGATCTATTTTACGGAAATCTCATCCCATCCAAGAGTGCGCCATCTGGCGGAAAAAATTATAGCAATGACTTTATTTGACATCCTGCCATGAGCGAGGGTATGGAATATGATGAATTACTTTTATTGCTTTAGTCTGAATGAACTATCAGAGTTTAAGGGTTTTTTCTCCTTTTGGTTATTTTTTCTTTGTCCACGTCTCGTGTGTTATGTTCTGATCAATTTCGCCTTACACTTTAAGCTCGTGGTAGACCATTTTTTAATCTAGGTGGATCACGTTTTGATTTATATTTTTATACTTTTCATTTGTTTGTTTTATGTACTTATTGACAGTCAAACATAAAAGTTTGCTAAAAAACACATGTTGTTTAATGCTGCACATTTTGTTTGCTGTTTAATAATGATTTTCGCATTGCAATTTTTTAATATTGTTTTGGATTAACATACTCTGTACTGTTTTCCTACAGCTCAAATGCCATTATCGTGAAGAAAAATAAGCGGAAAAATCAATAATGTGTATCTTCTGTTTTGATTTTGTTTTCAAAACTTTTTTGTGTCATTGTGAGCATTTCCCCCCCCCCCTCATTTTGTTAAAGTCCTGATTCCACGGGTAATGCTGTGCACGTACTGCTAGTATTTTAATAAAAGATGTTTATAAATTTTTAATTTAATTAAATATTAATTTTTAAAAATATTTTCAAAAAATGAAGGTGGGAACGAATCCAGGGCAAAAGGTTTGCAAGCCAGTCTATACTGACCATGCTATTTGTGCTTCAACAACAGTGACAACTTACTGGTATGTAAGCTATGCCAAAAGTTTGAGGGCCATTTTCTTCCAATTGGCTGGTCAATGCGCTTTAGCATTTTAATGGATGAACACCCTAAAGGTATACCATTAATATACCATGTCTCATCCTAAAGTGAATTTCCCAAGTCGTGCTCTCCCCTTGTAAGATCAGGGGATTGGAGGTGGATAGCAATTATATTGATGAACTTGTGGAAGAGCACAGCCAATTCAGACCAACAACAGCTACCTTAGAGCTTATGGAGTTGCATTGTGTTTCACAGCAAGAAGTTTATGGAGGAGAGTTCAACAGAGAAGGAGGTAACAGCAAAGCAACAATCTTCTAGTGCAATAAAAGAAATGCTGAAAACATGGAAAACTGTTGCATCGTACATTGAGAAGCATCACCTGAGGCAGTGGCCATGCGCGCTACAAATTTATTTTATGAGAATGCTGTGTCGCATTTTCGTCAATTTTGAAGCATCAGCAAAAACAAACGTCTTTAGACAGCTTCCTACTAAATAAGAATTAGGTGTGTATCATAATTCATATAAAAACTCAACAACTCTATTAAAACATTTTAAAAAGTAGAAAGATTTCTAAATGAAGCATTGAGCTTAATTATAGTATGCATCATATAATAAACTAATTTTTTTGATTGTTTAGCTTTGTTTTCTGCAAATCTTATCCGCATTCCATGTTGGTTGATTCTGCTATGAAAAAATGATGATGCTGAAAAGATGAAGATGATTCATGCTCCTTAATAATTTTATCTATACTTTTCTTTGAACAAGCGCGTAACATATAATTTTTTGAGGGGGTTTTTTTGGGCATGGAATGCATTATTGCAATTTACATTAATTTATATGGGAAAAACTGTTTCGCTTAACAAGTAAGCTTTTGGAACAAATTGTGTTCGTTAAGCGAGGTTCCACTGCAAATGAAATTTAAAAAGGCATCTTATACTAAAAAAAAAAATGTTAAATACTCCAAATTCTAGACACCAAACTCAAAGCAAGCAAGTCCAAACCGAAACTCATAGTGAAAACAATTGATACGTTAATTAATAGCAAATAACATATAGCCAATGAATTTAAAACCAAAGCAATTATGTACTGTGCAAAAATAAAATTTATGACCTAACTTTCTATTTCTCCAAGAATATCCCTTTGTGGCACCAAAGACACAAAATATTTTCACAAATTATAATTTTTTAAGTATACAAAAATCATTTTTAAAAATCTCACTTAGTATAACAGACTTCTTAAATTCACAATTTACTGGCAATCTCAAAATGGGAAAAATTCAAATTATTGAACAAGATGATAATTTACATCAATAAGATAAAAACGGCACATGTGCATCAGAAGGTACTCAGTTTATTTAATAAATGAAATAGCCACCATTTAATGTAATTACAGTTACTATAATCAATTGTTATTAAAATCAGAAATGTCTCCATATTTTAAACTAATGCTTAACATATAGCTGCATGTGATATATATCAATCTTTTAGCACACTAACTCATAAGCAAATGAAGAAAAGCAAAACTAAAAAATTTGCACGGGCTCTTGGCAGCTACAAATTTTTGAAGCAAGTATTCTATTTACCTTGAAAGTTAGAGTTTGATTAGTTCTTTCTTATCTAATTTAACTGAACACTTAGACTTCCATAGGGTATAATATGTATGGCATAAAACAGAATTTATATTGATTCGTTTCTTTTAAGCAAAACAAGAAATTAAAATATAGATATTAAAAATAAACCAATCAATGTTATGCACATCATCATCCCTTTATCAGAGAGGAGCAACTTACTGATCATACGATGACTAAAAACTCTAGCTAATGGGACACTCTTTATCATTTATGTCAAAGAGTTTTCATAGAGGTAGTTCTCTAAGTCATATGAAACAGATGACAAGAAAATTGTGAAAAACAAAAATAAGATTATCCTGAATTGATTCCCCTACCCCATTTAATAAAATTCTTATATAAAAGAAAGTGAAGGAGAGGGAACTTTAAAAATTGAACCATTTGATGCTCAAGTCTGAAGGAATTATTCAGAAATTAGAACAAAGTTACACGATGTCTCGAATAATTTCAAGAGATTTTATTAGGAAGATCCTATAGATCCAATTTGACAATTAGAATTCAATATCTTTTATCAAAATGATAATAAAAGCCCTTTTCATATACCCTCCTGCCTGCCTTCATGGAGATATAGCAAGAAAATGATTGCTGTAAGAAACTGATAGACTGGAATGAGAGAAGCAACATCCTTAACTCATAAAATGTTGATAAGAAGCTATAAATCTAGCTTAACCTGTTTATTAAAGCCCATTTATCAAATCTATATGCATAAAATCTTGTGGGAGGGGATGAGAATAATTAAAATTTTTGTTCCCAAAATTTAATTTTACTTTACAGCTAACTTAATCTTAGTGTTTTAAACATAATTTAACACAAATTTATTGAAATCTATGCTTTAAATTAATTTGGGTACTAATGGGTTAAGAACTCCTACCGTATTTCAATCACAATTTATTTATTCCCTTAGACACTTTAATTTTGGATTATTCCTATTCACTCTTAACAGAATAATTAACTCTTTAAAAAAGTAAAAGATCTGTTTAAAAAATAGGCATGATCTGTTACTGCTGTCACAAGTTCAGAAAATTCAGCCAATTTTGTTGCTCTCAATTATCTGAAAGAAAACATTTTCCTCTCTTAAGAAGTAAATTTTCATTTGAAAGTACTGCCTTTACAATAAAGATTAAAAAAAAAAACTCTTTCAGTAAAAATGGATTACAAGTGATAAGTTAGGAATAATTTCAAGAAATACAAAACTGAAGAAAAATTAATATAAGAATACTTCTGAAGGTCATGGTTTATTTCATATCTTTTCTCAAAATCTTGAACCTTGTCTCCTTGTCCAAGACTTTGCCTCATTTTATAAATAACCATCAATTACACCATCAGAAATTTAACAAACATTTAATTTAACAGCTTTAAAAAAATTATCATAGAAACATAACATTTTAACCAATTATCAGTTTCTAGTATACAGTTTTCGGAACTGTAAAATCGAAATATTTTTTCTATAATGCTTTCCAGGTCAAATTTGAGCTTTAACAAAAGCACTTTTTCCCCCCTCCTTGTCTTTTATGTACGGATGACGATTCTAGAACAATTTTCTATTTAAAGTAACTCAAGTAAATACTGGGAACAAGTACCAGAAAGAGACTATATATGTATGAACAGACAAACTGAAAATTAGCTTTTCAAACATTTTGTTTTAATAAGTCTGAAAAATTAATTTAAATTGTCTATTATTTTAATCAAAGTTTAACAACAAAAAACTAACCTGGTCTGTTGGACACATATGCCGATGAGGATCAGAAAACTCTGCGACCAGCTCATCGGCCACTTCATTATAAGAGGTGGTTCCTTTTTTTCGAACTTTTTCACATACTTTCATAGAAAAATGACGAAGGCCTTTGCCACCCTTTTCTCCCTTCTTGCACCGTTTACTATACAGGAAAACATGGAGCATTCTTATAAATTAAATTGTAATATATAGTAAAAATTAAAAAAAAGTACACCATATGCCTTTGCTACCTTTTTAAGAAAAGAAATTAGCAATTAATAATACCAGTGGTTCATAAATTAATAATGTAGAGTTTCTAAACAATAGAACTGTGAATCTCAATTGTTTATAAAGGATGAAAAAAAATTCAGAAGTGATCAGGTGATATTAAAAAGAGAATATAATTTCAAATTAAGATTCCTCGTTTCTTCAATATTTAAAAACGTCAAGAAAAACACAACCAGCATTCAATGCAAGATTTCTTAAAGTTTGAAGTTTCTTTAGGAGAAAAAGAAAACTTAAATTCAAAGACTTGACATTGACTAAGAATTTTAAAATTTGACAAATTTAAAGCAAATTTATTCATAAAAAAGCAATAAAGAACAAAACTCGGTTCATTAAAATAGTAATCAACATAGAATTATAAAAATTAAGTTTTAACTGCATAGACAGCCACTCGAACCTTTTATTTTTTACTTACTTTCTGTGAAAAAAATTTTAACTCTTGAAATTTGAAAAAACTTGAAATATACATAGAATGCTTCCAAACAATTATCATAAAATTAAACTAAACTGATTTTGTTCCAGAGTTAAATAAAAGATAAGTTTGTCCAGACATAACTGCTCAGATTCAGTTATAAGAAGTAATATCATTTATATAAGCTTGAATGAAAATTAGAATAAAATATATTTAAAATATTTTTTAAATATTATAACTCGAATAAATACCTTTCTTCTGTTTAATGAGTTATTTTCTAGCATGCTTATTGAAATTAGTCCATTTTACCTTTCAGGATACTCATCAGCATATTCAAGGGGACGCTTTGATGACCAACCAGTCATAGCATGTTCAGGAGCTGGTAGCAAATGTTGTGGAGTCCGTGTATTGTTGATAACATTTGCAACAACTCTCTGCGGAGTACTGAGAATCTGAAATTATTTTATATCGATTTACTACACTTATATTTCTTATTGCTAATTTTGTTGCATACAGAGGACCAGGCAACTAACTGCCCATGGCATCAAAGCAGGTTTGTGAAGGGGATGAAATGATTTAATACTTGAAAAATAAAAGAATACATTTTAAAAATTTGTTGAATATATTATTTTAGTTTCTATAAGACTACTATGTTATCTTAAATATAGCCGGAGTTTAAAAATTCTCACCATAATAATATTAAATCATATTTACAGGTAAAATATGAATGTTTCTAAGTAAAATTTTAATTGACACTTAGAATACAGACATTATACAATTTAAAAAAATAGGCTGGTTTGGGGGGGCGGGGAGGGATATTGTTGCCTTGCCTGGTTCGATCAAGTTACTTTGGGCTACTTCTGGTTGCATATGATAAATCTGTACCCCGGAGATAAAGGACACCATATCCATTTTTTGTGAAATAAAGTTAACACCATGTCCTTGATGTGTATTTTTTGCTTTATATAGAGGTACAGGGCACTATGTCCAGTTACGGACAATAATACAATGGAAAACAAAACCATGTCCATTTTCGTTGCAGGAGAGAACACCATGCGGACTTGGCTTTGTTTACGCTTGTAAATTCTGGTGGTATGAAACACCATGTGGACAGTGTTGTATACCTCTCTGTCAATCTAGAGGATGGAATGGGAACGTTCCTAGTCTGCTGGTGATGTTTAGATTGATGGGTGTTAACCTAGTGGTGATCATTAGCTACTTTTGATTGTTTAGAAAGGTGCCGCTCGCAAAATGGAGCCTAAACACAAATCTCATGGATGGAAAATATCAAGTTTGCTTGTGTCAAAGGATGACAGTTCAACAAACAACAAAGGTCAGTTACTTTTAAATCGGTGTTTAGAATCATAACCTATAAATACCATAAACAAACTATTACTTGAATTTATCCTAATGAAAGTTAGTAAACTGTTTAAACATTGTAACTGTACATTCAACATTTAAGTAAGCTTATTATTAATTTTAGAGGAGAAATAAAATATTTCAATAAGAAAAATGAATGTATTTTGATTTTAGGTTATTATTTGCTTCTTTCTCATTCCAGATTCACATGCAAACTGTGAAGTTGGAGGAGAAAACAAGCATACAGGAAGAGACATGGAAGACAGTTGGCTAAGTAACAACGAAGTTGATGATTCAGACATGGACAAAGATTATGTGCCAAATAGTGATGCAAGCTCCTCGGATCAAGATATTTTTAATTCATCTACTTCAAACAAGGGGAGGGGGAAAAATGACAATAGAAATCAAAGCAAAAAACTATTGATGTTTTGGAGAATGATTTACACCTTACAAGTGACGACGAGTTAAAAGATTTAACTCCTAGGAAAAATTACTTCTGCAGAAAAGTTTTTAAAAAAAAAAAAAAACATCTATTGTACAAAAGGGAAGAATAAGGTGAGAAATCCAGATGCCTGGCTTTGCAATGTACACAAACAAAAGTTAGCTGCAGGCAGGGTTGCGGTGATTTAAATCAGTTGATTAAAATCACTGATTTAAATCAACTGATTTTTTTAAAAAAAATCACAGATTTAAATCACTTTATTTTAAATATCAAGTTAATCTGCTTTAATGAAATAAAATTGTTCTTGTATCTTTAAGTAGCGATTTTAAAATATTTTTAAATGTATATTTAAAGAAAGAATATATAGAACATAAAAAAATATTTCATCGAATTGATGTAACTAGAGTACTTTCCATATCTTTATTTTTGAGAACGCAAGCAAATTAGATTTTAACCCTTTGTGGCACAAGGAAATAATTTTTTTGAAATATGATGAGAAAACATCATGAATGGGTTTAGTTTATTGTCTAGACATAGAATCTACAAAAAAATGTTTTTTAAAAAACTTGCTTCATTCCAGGAGGGGGGGGGGGGGGGACCCGAAAGGGTCACCCCCTCATGAGAACCCCCTTAGATACAGCCACCTTGATACACTCGAAAATTATTGTTGAATCTTACAGAAAATTTTAAATTAAAACTTCAAGAATTTTGGAGCAAAATTTTCGAGTTATTTTGCTAAAATTTTTAAACGTCCAGAACTAAAAAATTTCTTATCTCTGAGTCAAGGAATTTTCCCAAACTTTATCTCTAATAATCCCTATTCTGAAACAAAATTTCATAAGACTGCCATATACATTCTGAAAGGAGTACTATTAGCCCTATCCTAAACCTATTACTTTCCATTTATAGTTGAATTGAACGGTTGAGAAGCGAGTGAAATTAGGTGTGCCATTAACTGGCACACTTCGAGCAAAGGGTTAAATAAATCTCTAATGAGCAACACAATAAAATGCAAAGTATGAGAGACTCCTTTTTTTATAAAATAAAATAAATATTGTGAAAGGATCATGTTCACAAAGAAAGAACATAGTAAAATGCAGTGAGTTTCATTTTAATATTGGAGAAAACTAAATAGTGTTGGGGACAACAAATTTTTATATTGCAATAATGTTCCAATGTAAGATAATTAAGTAATGCATATAAATGCTCCAAAAGATATACAAACATCTACATAGTGCATTTTAAACTATGATCTATACTTATAAAAGGCAATGTTTGCAAACTTGTGCGCACTGTCCAGACGAATCTATCACACTTACAGTCATGAAATTTGGCGCACAGGTAGTCCTGATGGTGACTCAATGCACCTTGAAGCCTGAATTTAAAATTTTATCTAGAATTTTTTTTTTTTTTATTTAATGTTTTGGGTCAAACAGATTAGGAGCAGAGAAAGCTTGAAAACTTGTGTTTGTAATGAAACAAATGAACAGCTGAGTGTAAAATTCCATAACATTCTAACATACAATAATATATCTATAGACAAGAAATGACAATTTTTATTATATTGTTCCTATTTTCCTTAATAAAATTGCCTTATATTTTAAAAGTATATTATTGTTATATTTTATTTCACAAATATTTTTTAAATAGTTGTTACATTTTTGAATTTGTTTTTTTTTTAAAGAAAGTACACCTTAATGACTGGTATGTTGTTATATATATAAGTCTATGACTGTAACGCTCATTGTCTAATATACAAATGTTAAATATATATATATATATATATATATATATATATAGTTTTTAAAAAAAATCATTAAAATCAAAAAAATCTTGATTTAAATCAAAAAAATCCGATTTAAATCAAATAAATCGATTTTTTTGAAAAAAATCAAAAAAATCGACAACCCTGGCTGCAGGTGAGGAATATATCAGTAAAAAAGGTAAAACGTAGGTGCTAAGATTATGAAACCACCATGCTCATGTCGTATGAAGTGTTACGAGAGGTTATGTAATGATAAAAGATTAGAGATGTTTAAAACATATTGGGACAAAGAAAAAAGTTGCAATGTAAAAAGGCAATTCATTTTATCTTGCTTAAGCAGCTGCTCTACTGAACGTTCAAGAAAAAGACAAAATGTTCCCCAAAAATTCAAACAAAATACTCTGCACTACTATTTTACAATTAACAATAACAAAAGAAAAGTGTCTAAGGTAATGTTGAACACACTTGCAATTTCGAATACTGTTGTGGTAAATTCTCTAAAAAAACCCACCAGCCAGGAGATGGGTGCTGTTATAATTGATCAGAGAGGGAGAAATATTCCAACAAACAAAATGCCAGAACAGAGTAGTAAATGTTATTCAACATATTTCTTCCTTCCCTTGCTATGAGAGCCATTATGGTGGGGGAAAAACCCTACAGTTTTGCAAAGACAACAACATGAAGAACATATTGCTAAAAAATGGAAATACTTTCATGTTTTTGATAAGCAATTTAAGCTTTCTTTCAAGCCACCAGAGATAGATGCACGTGACAATTGCGATTCCTTTCAGGCTAGACTTAAGGATAACTGTTTAAAGCCGGGCAGACAGAGACGAGCTCATTGCTGAATACCTTACATAATCAGAGAAGGTACAATTTAAAAAGTGAAGATACCAAAATGTCAAAAACAAATACCACACACAAAGTTCTAACTGGCGATCTTCAAAAATGTTTGCTTACACTGCTATAAACAAATTTGATAAGTTTTTAGAAACGTAAACTGTAGACATCGAATTACACTCTTTTTGATTCATCAGACAACAGTGTTCACCGCATAATGTGGGATGAAAGTAAAGCTACTACTAAAGTCCTACTCCGGATGTAAATGAAATTACACTATGGTCAAAATAAAAATATTGCCATTATCATGTGTTTCTTCTTTATTATACAAAAATATTCTCAAATAAAATATGTCAATATAAAGTACCTTCTGAAAGGACACACACATATGGAGGCGGACACCATCCATATGTTAATAGAAAGAAAACGCTATAAAGTTAACATGACAATCCCGACACCATGGGACTGGCAGCAACTTGTGTGCCAATGCTCCAGGAACTATTATGTACATAACATGGAACAAGAAGATTTTAAACAATTTAATTCACTCTTTACAGGGATAAAATGCACCTATCAATCAAAGGGGGAAAAATGTTCAGAAAGAAAAGTTTCTTCTGTCAACCTGTGTTCACATTCAAGTGCAGCACGAAAACATAGGGATGATTTACTTAAAAACATTATTTGATGCAGTTGACCTGAACAGAATTAAAAAGTTAAGTGCAAGATTGGAGGATGGTAGGAGGCCTAAGTTCAGTAATAAACTGTATTTTCATTTTAATGCTTGACCTATTTTTATAATTTAACACAAACTATTACAAATAGTGTAACCAGCAGTGTAGTGGTGTGGAAAAGGCGTTCCGGCACCGCTTTTCTTTCAAGAGAAATAAATAAGAAAAATTTTGAAAACAGCACGATTTTAGGCACACAGGTTAGAGAGTTCCAGCACTGTTTTTAGAACATTCAGGCACTGCTTATTTTGCGACTACAGCACCGAATGTAACTAACTTTCAAAACTAGTAACATTATGTCCAAAATGCAACGTTCATGACCAAAGGTGTACAACACTATGTCCGCAAAAATTTTTTAAAAATAAATTATCAAAATGTATTATTAAAAACAGTATTTCCATTTAGTCTATAATGCCATTAATAAAGTGTTAACAGTTTCATAAAGCAATTCCTATTAGTTGCGAAGAAGCACGCATTTAAAGTTTACAAAAATCGAAAAATTGCTCTCCTGAAAAATTATGTTTTTGCGACATGGTGTCGTTTACCTCCGGGGTACAGAAATATTAAACTCCATAATACCTTTGTACACACAAGTTTACATATTAAACAATAGTTTGGAAAACAAAACCTTAGCATCATCTGCGTGTATAAAAGGTACAATTATAATTCAAAAACAACTTTCAGAATGCTGAATTAAATAATCACATAGCAAAGTTAAATACTCTAGCAGGTGTGTTCTGGGTTAATGCAGTGCTTGACTACACCTCCGGACCTTGCTATTATTGGAGAAAAGGTGGCATTCAAATACAGCTGTGCAACAAAAACTTGGAAATGTCATATTAATTTATTAATTCAAAATAATTTACTGTTGCTTAATAAGCAGGGAAAAACACAAAAGAAAAATGAGAGGAAAATTTAAATTTGTATTGTTGAATCACCATAATAATATTCTTTGGCTATCACAATCAAATTTAAAGGAAACTAAATTTAAAACTTATTCAAGTAATAAGTTTAATTAATAAAAAAATCTAAAAGTAAGGAAAAGATTGGAAGATTTAAAATCAATAATCATAAAAATATTACACCCTCTGCGTCCTGTAAAGTCAACAGATAATGTTATTACATTTATCTATAACTTCCTGAAAAAAGATTCCTTCTTCTACATGTTTCCTTTGATATAGAAAAACAAATTGATTCATATGATACAAAAACAGTTAAAAATGGGGAGGGAATAGTTAAAGAAACTTAAAAAAAAAAAAAAAGGACCAGGAAGCAACAATTATACACTACACTTTTAACACATCTTATATAAGGGAGAAGTAAGATTCGTACAAAGAAATTAAATAATATTTCAAATATCTACATACCACAGGAGAACTAGGTAAATGAACAGTTTTTGGTAAGATAGCTGGCTCCACCTTAAAAGGTGACATGGCTATTGTTGTAGGTGTACTAACAACAGGTAGAGTAATGATCTGGGCTATTAACAAAAAAGAAGAAAAGTTACAAAATGGACAATTAAATACACTTTACAATGTTTTACTAAAATTAAATAATTATAAATCATCAAAAATAAAATGAATCATCAAGTAATTTAATAATTAAAAAACTCCAAGCAAAATTAAACATGCAATTTATAAAAAATACCTAATAAAAGTCATTATTAATGAAAAAATATTTTTTAAAATCTAGAAATGAAAAATATGCAAGTTACAATAAATAAAAGTTTAAAAAGAATAAAGTATCATTTTATATTTGCATACACAAAGTAGTTACAATTTCCAACTTTCTCTGATATTTACTAAACCTGAATGCAAACTAAATATTTACAAACACAAAAACTGTGTACATAAACTCGTACGTTTTCAGTTAAGTGCAAAATCCAAGTGACATATATGTACTACGAAATTGAACCGTTAAAATATTTTCGATCTAAATATTTCAGACTTAATTCGACTACTGCTTACAATATTTACCTTCAGAATAGTTGGAGAAATTAATTTCGAAAGAAAAACACGCCGAAAATAAAGCTTTTCCACAGAGACAAATCGGACACACTAAACCTAGTTTAAATGGACAAATCGTTGCGTTTGTTTTGACTACTAACTGAAAAGAGCATACAGATAGACATTTCTGCTCATTAACATGATTTTCACGAAAATGATTTAAATAAGAAAACCAAGGTGACACTTACACATTCTCGTAGAAAAAACTTCAGTAAATTAAATTTCAGGGATCCTAGACGGCAGAATTTCTCCAACTCTCATTCCCTACTATACGAACTCGAAACAAAAACAGACAAAATCCCGCTTTTAGAAACAGAAACTCCCTGTTCTGTTCTAGGACTTTGTTTATCGTTACAAAAATTTATTTCATTCTTCCTCCAGCGGGCCCTTGTCACATTCATAAGGAGTCTACCAAGCTGTGCTTTAACAATTTTGTTACCGTTAAGCCTAGTCTTGCCGTGCCATAATACCTAGCTGAACATTTAGGCATGGCTATTAATTAGTGTACTAAAAGGCAAACAAAGTAACCAAGATATGAAACCTCCCATCGAAATAAATATACAAATACCGCGATCACAAAAAAGTACACAAACAGCTCGAGTTAAAAAGCAGATATCCACAGTCGCCCCTATTTTCACAGCCACATGGGACCGTCCACATTTTCCCTTTTCACGTGGTCACATCCCAGAATGCCTCGATATTCGGCACGCTGTTCGCGCGCTTACGCGAAAACATTGCGCGCCAAAACGACCATGGGATGGTTTTTTTCGTTTTTTTTTTTTTTTTTTTTTCTTCCTAACATCTGCCCCTCATACCAACTATTATT
Source organism: Araneus ventricosus (assembly GCA_013235015.1). Classification (NCBI taxonomy): domain Eukaryota; kingdom Metazoa; phylum Arthropoda; class Arachnida; order Araneae; family Araneidae; genus Araneus; species Araneus ventricosus. The sequence continues at coordinate 1,380,085 of BGPR01000113.1, forward strand.
ATGTAGCGTAGCGTTACGTATTTAGTAAGGGTCGAGAGCAGGTTTATTCTTTGCTTGAACTACAGATCTTTGTTAGGGTTTACATCGGAACAGAATAAAAACATTTTCGTTTTTAGTGTACAGGAATTTTTTATGTCAAGATCTGAAAAGGGCGCTTGTTATATGTGGGCGACAATTAGCAAACAATCATCTGTTAAATTAACCAAAACCTAAATTATTAAGTATAATAAAGCTTAAATTTAAGAGAAAGCTTTTACTTTTGTCAAAAATACCAAATCATCAATCACCAAGTAAATAGCAGATTTGTTTGTCTTTGGAGTTCATCCATAATGTAACTCGGAAGTAAGCTGTAAATATCTCTCAGTTTCCCCTATGTCAGGGAATACTTGACAGGAGACATGATTAGCTTTAAATTATTTATTTCCATTTTCAAAAAAGCCTTTATATTTATCCATATAGCTCTTCCTAAAGTTTTTTTTTTCAATTTAATCCTCAACCAACGCTTTAACAATTTTATCTTTTTTAAATGATGAACAGAATAGCAGCTTTCATTAACGTTGGAAATACCTTTCTTTTTTTTTTTTATTTTATTCTGACTTAGAGAAAAACGGCATAAAAATAAACAAATGACATTGCTTATTATCTTCATTATTTTTTCATAAAAACTACTGAAGTGTTAATGAGGCCCAGGGATGAAGAGATATTTAGAAATTCAGTAAATGCCAATGTAGCATTTTTTTTTTTTTTTCCTTTTCATTGATAAAGATTTTAATACCTATTTGCCGAATAATATCCAAGACATAATAGAATAAACAGTAGCATATATGAATGGTATAATATTGCTTGGATGAAATTTTTATATGCTTTGAGCATTTTAGGCACAAGATTTTCCAACTAAGATATAAATCTTGCAAACATAGAAATTATTAATTAAATTAATTTTAAATTAAGTTAGAAATATGTAATATGTGAGATTTAACTTTAAATTAAAAATGTTGGCCCTTTAAAATTATAAAATGGAGATGTTTGGCCCAGGTCAAACCTCTCATACTTGCTATGGGTCAAACATCCCCTTGCAGCCATTTTCTTAAAAACGCGAAAAAGCGCATATTAACAACTATTATTATTTCGATTTAAGTAGATAGCCTTTCAGAGCATTATTTAAGGTAGTTTTATAAATCAAAATATTTTTATAAATTTAACATATAATTAACACAGGTTCTTACAAATGAAAAACCAAAAAATTACTTTTCTAGGCAAGAAATATGAAACAGGAAATAGCTTCTCTGTTTTTCCGGCAAATGTCTTAAAACTTTAGTATAGTATGCAGTTGATGATTGAGCTACCATCTGGTATTTAATCTTTGAAATCAGTTTTTTAGAAAAATTAAAGAGGTTGGCTCATACATCCCCAGTCTCCCCTATACATTCAGCTGCAAGAATTATCTATAGACAAATAAACAATCACTCTTCCCCCAAACCGCACATCAACACCTCAAGCTGCCTTAGATTGAAGCCTTATAGGTACTGCACAATTATTACCCAGAGATTTTCTAATACCCTCATTAAACGACTATAAAATTTATTCCTTCAGCTGTTTTAACTGACGCAGAAGAATGATTTCATAAAACGAAAGCGATCCTAAAAGAACTTCTGAAATTCAATAAAATTTACATACTGGAATTTTAAAGCAACATAACTCAACAACTGACCCATATTTTCTATTGTTTCTACTTTTCTGCATTAAGTTTAGATTTAACGAAATTATGAAAAAAACAATGTGTTTTATAATTTAATTTCTTTTATTCTTCAATTTTAAGTTATGAATGAAATTAAAAACATTTTTGACAAAAAAAACAGACATTAACTATCATAGGGAGTTCAAAATCTGTTTCCTATTTACCAATTGATGCAAAAAAAAAATCGGTTGATATACGACTAATCACAAAATGTAAATGGGAATAAAACCCAAAATGCAACTAAGACAAACGGAATTAAATAAAAAAAATATTGGAATAAAATTTAATATTTGAAATATATAGAGATATAGCATTAACATATTCAAAGTCTACACTAAAGTTAATCCGTTCTTAATCGTTCAAAGATTCATCATTACCCATGCATTTACGTCGTACCCGTGTGAGGGGCCGTTCATATATTACGTAGGCATGTTTTTGGTAATTTTTGACCTCCCCCCTTGTCAGCAAAAATAAGCAAATCGCAAACCCCCCTCTTATAATTAATTACGTAAGCAAACTGCAACCACCGCACTTTTTTTTTTTTTTTTTACAGAACGTATAACAGTAATAATCCAATTTTAAAAATTTTAGGACTTCATTCAAATAAAAAAAACTAATTCGGCTTAAAATGAAAAAAAAAAATGTATGTTTAATTTCCTTACAATTTTGTTTTAAGAAAATTTCTTAGTTTATCACAATTTTAAAAGAATATAGCTATATTTTAAATTTAATTTTGCATATGTCCATTATCTATTCAGATGCTGACCAAGATTGCTCAAGCCATTTTACCATATCTGTTTATTATATTGATTCCCCCTTCTGTTACTACTTCATCGCTTTCTTCTCGGAAAGAATCGTGATAAACTTCTTCGTTAATTTTTCACAACTGACCCTATACTTTTTAAGTATGTGACGAAAGGACTAAACTTTTAGTAATCACTTTTATATCGAAAACGTAAATTGTTATATAAAAGTAAATGAAAACTTTCTTTTCCAATAAAGCTGAAAACACATTTATAACTGTCAATTAAACTATTGTAACTACATAAATTTGAAAGGTAACAATCATTACAATATGCAAATTTTTTAAAATCGAAAACATAAAGAAGTGAAAAAAATTAAATCTTAGATTGATGAATGATTCATTTTTAAAGTATTTTCATAATCTATTATTGTTATTTGTTATTTAATATTTTATTCAAAACGCAAAGTCGTATTCGAACCACTTAATTTCCTAGATTATTACTTTTGAAAAATGAAGAATACTTTCACTTTAAGATTGCATTAGTAAAGATCATTTATACGTTAAATTATAGAAAGATGTTAATTTTAACACTTTATTATATATTACAATGTCAGTATACTCTACATATTTTAATAAATGTAGCGAATATTAAGAATAAGTAAAGTTATTTCATACCAAGTTAATTATAAATTTAAATTTATGATAAAATATGCTTAAAATTTTAAGAATAAATTGATTATAATTACGTTTAGAAAATAATCGAGAAAAACTGATTTCTTTTTGGTTGTCTTTCTCAGTTCTTCCTTAGCTCTTTTTAACACTAACTCCTCTAGCTCTTTATCATTTTTAGAAGAGTTTTTATACTGCCGTCACACATCATTAGTTTTACTTTGAATATCCTTCAAATATTTATCTGATGAAGACTTTTTGAAACTTAAAAAAAAAAAAAATGTACAATATTTCTCGAAATCAAGACATATTTCCGATTTGATTTGTTTTATGTACTGTGCGGTTTTAAAAACCCCCGAGATACCAGTCAGTAGAGCTGTCGGCCACTATGGTTACGAGGTTCAACAACTTCAGAGAAGGGTGTGAGGTGATTAGTTTGATTTCGGAACAAATTGGCAGAAGAATCGTTCGTGAAAACGAACGAAAAATTGTGCATAATGTTGTCGAAGGAAAGCAACATCATTAAGATCAGAAAAGATCGAAGAAAAACATTAGTATTAAGCAACATCGAAGAAAAATAACGCATATTAGAAAGAAAAAATCAGTATAAAAACAATCAAAAATATTTTTCATTTTCGTTTTCCAAAAAATGAAAAAAAGATCATCAAAACAATTATCCACTTAACTCTCATCGGATAATAACAGCTATAAAATTGATTAGTGAAAAAAACATCCCAGAGAAGAAACGAAAAAGAAAAAAAAATAAACTATTATTGTTAAAAAAAACTATGAGAACCCAGGAGGGAAAAACGACAACTTGAGAATATTCGTTATTTTAATTTTATTTCCGCTTTCAATGAGATTTTTTTTAGTACATACCAAGAAGATGCAACTTCAAACCTGACTAAGAGTATATTTTTTTATACACTAAATATTCAATAAGTTTCAAGTTTGTTGTAACATGCTTATTTGTGCTTGCTTGGACACTCGGGTTGTCACAATACAACATGTTGGTCCCTTTCATTCCAATCTCATCATTGGAAATAGTAGCAAGTTCTCAGAAATAAGCCTCATGCATCAAACATTATTATGAGATGTCACCTCCAGCTATTATAAAGAAAAGATACCATATCCATTGTGTTCAATGAACATTCATCCTATCTATCGTTTATGTTTTTCTTGTGTGGTTAAAATGCTTGACCTCGGAACATCATTGAAAAAAAAATCAAGTTTAATTTTCTTTTGCCAAATTTAACTTTTTTTTCAAATTTAATTTTTTTTAATTAAATTATTTGTGCAAGTCACAAGAGATTTTCGGAAATAAAGTGATTTTAATCTCTTACGTAAGAATCACTCATATCCCCCTCCCCCCTTGTCAGCAAAAATAAGCAAATCGCAAACCCCCTCAGCAAGGCATCATGTAATTTTAAGAAATAGTTGTAAACATCGTGCCACGAAATACAACTGTTTGTATCAAAATACATACATTTTATTTTTCATGGTCATCGAACTACAATAAAAGTTTTAAAAAAAGTTCGGTAGGTTCTCTATTTGTTTATTACTTTAACAACCATAAAATGAATTTTTCTCAAAGCTGCTTCCCACCCATATTAGTCGAAATATAAGAGTATGTTCTACACCATTCTCCAATTACTTTAAGAAAGGAAAATATAAACGGAATTCTCGTAGGGATAATACTGCACGAGCAAAAAACAATATGATTTACGAGAAAAAGTGTAGACATTAGAAAATTATACTGAATGCATGGATTCAGAACACAAAATAAATGAAACTGAAGCATAATAATTTGCTTTTTAAATTCTGTTCTAAAAGAAATAGCATTGTAAATTTTTTAAAAATTAAATTAAATAGCTATGTTTTAGGTAAACATAGCTATTTAAAAAATAACTTATAACTTTAATGGTCTATATTTGCCCTTTTTTTGTATTTCTTTAGGCAAGATTTTAAGAAATTTAGTTGTGAATTGTAGATTTTGGTAAGGGTCAACATGACATGAGGATTTTACTAATAAATACATTGCAAACTAAATTTTTCTCTCCTTTTATTAAAATATCATGTGCTGTTACCAAGGCTCAGAAAAAAATCTTTTATTCTTAATCACACAGGATCTAAGTTCGGCATACTGCTTTCAAAAGAATGAATGTCTAGGCAGCAATTAATATAACTTTGTTATTTAACAGCACGAATGCTGTTGAAAACGGAAAATCCTTCTCATGTTACATTACAAAAAGTCGTTCAGACAAAACAGCTGCAGATCGAAGTTATTAAAATAAACAACCAAAAATGAAATTTTAAACTTAAAGTAATCTTAGGGGCTAAAATTACATGCATTGTGAAAGATATATAGCTTTTTTTTTTTTTACAAGCAGTTTTCGACCAAAGAATGCTCAACGAATGCTTTGAATGATTCTATTTTTTAAAAGGAAATGACGCAGTATAATTTTATCTTTCTTAGAAAGGGTTTGAATCTCTCTTAAGAAAACTAACGTAGATACATCTTACGCAACAGAATTCTGCTAAGAATGAAATTCCCTTATATACAGACGGAAAACTATTCGCTTTTTTTTCATACAAAGTTAAAAGAAAAGTTCCTGCGCTGTCTTACCGTTTCTTCATTACGCAAATTTATTAAAATTAGCATACTCAAAATAGTTGCCTTGAATTTCCGCCCTTTTAAATTATTTTTAAAAATTTCCCACTCAAGTGAAATTAATTCTTTTTTCAGTTTCTTACACGGTACTTCTCAAGTTAAACTATCATTTCCTTTCAGTAGTACTATTTTGAACGAATTTGATCATTCTAGGTTTTATTACCAAATTCTGAGAGCAGCTAGCGTTTTGTGGCATTGAATGCGTAAGCACACAACGATTAAGAACCTTCGGAATACTCGCACATATAAGCAGCTTCAAAATTCTTAGTTTTGTGGATAAAACTAAAGATGTCAAATGGATAGGCGCCATGATCAGTTCTCTGAGAAGTACATTAAACAAAAAATATTCTGAAACGCGATAGTATTTATTCACATTAAAATATATATGAAATACAGTATTACTTTCTTTTACACTTTTCAAAGGACCAGAGAAATAGTGGTGTAAACCGAGAGGAAGAGAAAATCGCGGGAAAGCATTTACATTGGTAAAAATTATCTGAAAATACGAGAGGACCCACAAAAAGTATTGTAAACGACGGGAAAAAGAAGGATGAAAGTCTCCCATCTATATATTTAAAATAATTGGCAAACCCAGAGGACCAATCCCCCAGCCCCAACCACTGGACCGATTTCGACAACTTTTAATTTCATACGAAAGCTTGTGACGGCTAAATATGTCATGAATGGTAGCCTGCCCCCACCACCACCCTCCATTTTCGAGGGAAATCGAAAAAACGCTACTCCTCTGTACATTCTCTATGAGGAAAAACCTTGGACGGTTTTACAGCCCTAACTACTGGATTGATTTCGACAATTTTTATTTTATATGAAAGCTCATGACTCCTAGATATGTCATCAACAGTCACCTGCCATTCAACACCCTTCATTTTCGAGATATATAGGAAAATAAAACTTTGGCAGAGTCCCTCAGCCTCTACAACCGTCCATTGGCAAGCATATCTACATGCTATTAATGTTACGCGCGAACAAGTTGATCGCCAATTTTTAAATATTAAAGCAACATCTAGAAACTGGCAGCATTTCCAAAATTAGACAGAAATTGTCGGATTTCTCAATACACAAACAATTGATAAACATTCATTACACTTTACGGCCAAAAAATTCTAACGCCTTTAACATAAGATATCAAAACAAAATTTTATAAAAATTTGTAAACATCTGTTTGAATCAGTGGCGAATCCCGGGGGGGGGGGGGGCTATGGTGTCTCCAACCCCTCCCAGAGCTGAACCTGAATTCTTCATTTTATTTAAAATCACTACAAATGTTTGTTCTTAATCTCCGTTTTATTAAAATAATTAAAATAATAATAAATAAATAATAAACAGCCTCGAAAATTTTCCCACTTTTTTTGTCATTCCACTCATACTTGTAGCGTTCTTTATGATTTTTATATCAGGTGAGTAAAGTCTAAGGTTAAAGTTTATGGTTTATATTAAGCCATTAGGTTTGACATTCGTCACGCGATACAAAATTTTTATGACCTCAGACCCCAATCCTGGATTCGCCACTGGTTTGAATTTTCACTTAACGCTTTCCCCATGACATTTAAAAGCTCTAGAAAATAGAAACCATCATTAGAATCGTTAAATTTAAGAGATCTTTCCTTTGACGGGCATGTTTATAATTTTCTTACTTGGCTACAAAGATAGGTATTGTGAATACCTAGAATTAGCAAACGATCTCTGTAATCCTGCGATTCAAATTAGGAATCAAATACTGCTGAGCAGCGAAATTTTATTTTTATATCGATCAAATTTTACAAAGACAAATATTTCATTTCTTAATTCTCTCAACAGTTCATCAGAATTTTAGAAATTTCAACCGAATTTATTACGGGCTTTTATTTAACTTGACTTCGTCCAAGGTTGTCAAGATGGTGTTTTGCGATCGATTTTTTTAGTCACTTCCTGATGTTACCAAGATTCTGGAAGTTTTCGCAGTTGTGTGTTCCCAATGGCTTAAAAAAAAAAAAAAAAAAAAAAATGACGTCACGTTTCAAAATATATTGTCGAATGCTCTTCCTAGTTTGACTCCAGAAAATTCTAGAAGAATTTACAATTATACTTCAATTCTTTTAATATTTTAAATAAATATTTAAGCAATTTGAAATAAATATAAATTACGTGAGAATGGTGTTAAAGAAAAGGAATTTTCTTCGGATTGAATTCAAGTTATACAAAATCCTCAAAAACTTTTAACTTGTTCTTTAATTTCATTTCTTAATAATAATAAAATACAGATTTATCCGAAAATATTTTCAAAAATAAATGAAAGAAAAAAAACTAGAAATTAAATATTAATAAATAAAAAAAAAAGTTAAGCCAGGGCCTCCTACAGAGACGAGACGTCTCGTCGCGTTGGCCCCGGTTAAGCACGCTTTTGTTAATGCACAAAAAAAGTTAAATTTTTTTTAAAAACCCGGAGGTCAAAACAAAAATCGTAAAAGCGTGTGGTGTTGATAGAAATATTCTTAGATTGGAAATTTACTCACATTAATAATATAGGTTATTTTTGAATAAATGTTTAAGAATTTGCTTTGATATATATTTGTGGCTTATTTCCTAATATTTTTGTTTTCGACGTCTCCAACTTAGGATTTTTATTATGATCCCCTTCTTTATTAATGACTAGTTATTAATAAATTATTTCCCAAATCATTGAAAACGAATGAGTTGGGCAAACCATGAAACTGAAGGCGAAATCTTGAAATAAACCACAAAACAGTGCTGTTTTCAACTATTTTCAATAAATCAAATTATAATAGACAAAGTAATTTCGAATATTTTCGAACAGTTCAGTAAACTGTGTCAGAAAGTGTTTTTCTGATGATATATTTGTCAAAGTATAAAGCCTATGTTTCATTACTTCTTGTAAATAACTGTGTCTAGATTGTGTCATTTAGTCGCCTTCTGAATGTAAGAACAAGGACACCCAAAATCGCTGAGCCCACACATACACGTTACAGAATAATATTTCAGATTAACACCAAACAGGAATCAAAATACAATTCGTTTTATTCTCTACTGTGATTTTGTTTTAACCAGCTTAAAGGCTTTCCAAGACTGCTTTATATCTCCAGCAGTGGCGAATCCAGGGGAGGGGCTATCGGGCTGCACTCCCCCCCCATAGATAAACCAAAATTCTTGATTTAATTTAAAATCACTACAACTGTTTGATCTTAATTTTCATTTTAAAAGAATAGTAATAAAATCGTGACAACATTGCTTTCTGACTTCACAGTCTCGAAAATTTTCCTACTTTTCTAGTCATTCCACTTGCACTTGTAGCGTTGGCGCGGTCGAAAACAATTTTTGGCCAGCTATTTCATTGTATTTTTTATTAAATTATCGAAAATATTGTAGTGTTCTTTATTATTCTTATTGCCAGGAGAGGAAAGCCGGTAAAGTTAAAGTGTTTTGGTTTATATAAGCCATGAGGTTTGACATTCGTCACTACGATACAAAATTTTTATGACCTCCGGGCCCCCCCCCCCGACCGGAATCCTAGATTCGCCACTGATCTCCAGTCTTCATACCACTAAAAGAACATTTTCCAATACAGAAGATTTTTAATAGAAGAGAAGTCGAGTTCATTTACCTTTCTAAATTTTATTTCTTAATTTATGGGTAATTTACTTTAAACGAAACAATCATGTATGGGAAGTATACACGTTTTATTATCATAAAAGTTTCACCAATTCAACTTTAAACGAAAATATGGGATTAAAAGATTTGTTCCTTTTTACGAATTACTCCACCATTTCATTGAATCTGGAATCCTGAGAATGCTTTCAATACTTTATCTTGTAAGACTCGACTATAAACAGGTGGATGACCAGAATAATGTGAACACTTTTTGATTTGAACATTTTTTTCGAATATCTCTCGAAAAGCTGGATGGGTATTCCTTGACATGGGTGTGGATGACTTCCACAACCATGTAAAGAAGAGGCTAGAACGCACATTCAACTGTGAAGATTTGGTCACGAGGGCATACAGGGGACCGACCAGAAATTGGTGAAGAAGAAATTGATTCAAGACTCACCCCGTTTTACAGACAGCTGATAATGACTTTCAACTTTCATAAATGGCTTTTTTTGATGTGTGGAATTATTTACATGAATTATTGTAAAATAGCACGAAATTTCGGGAAAATATAAAGATTTTCTTAAGAAATCTCAACTTTTCCCTCATATTTTTTGCTTATAACATGCAGAGTTTTCAACCAAATTATACGAAATTTACAGAATATTTGACAATATGTTAAAGAAGCATTGTATTAAAAATTTGAAGTAAATGCTTTGAATATCCAAGGAAATATGAGTGGTTGTAGTAAATTTTTACTGCGTATGTCCGAAACATAGCATAATTTTTCTTTCATAACTTCAAAGCCAGATATATAGGAGCAACTTATATAAAAATTACAGTAGAATACCGTTAAGATTCAGAAAGATATCGGCATTGCAGCGAGGTGAATTTCAGAAGAGAAGCTAAATTATGAGGGTTTTTCCACAAATTTATATTTTTTAACTTGAATCTTCGAAGAGTAATATTGAATTTTATAAAAGGTGAATATCCTGAATATCCATGAATACTTATACATTAAATACATTTAAATTGCAGTTTGTCGATAACTACTCGAAGATTAAATTTTAAAAATATCAATTTGTGCAAAACCCCTTACCTTTAAGCTTCTCTTCGAGTACAACAGACATTCACTTCACTGCAATCTTTCTGAATCTTAACGGTATTCTACTGTAATTTTTATATAAGTTGCTCCTATATATCTGGCTTTGAAGTTATGAAAGAAAAATTATGCTATGTTTCGGACATACGCAGTAAAAATTTACTACAACCACTCATATTTCCTTGGATATTCAAAGCATTTACTTCAAATTTTTAATACAATGCTTCTTTAACATATTGTCAAAAATTCTGCAAATTTCGTATAATTTGGTTGAAAACTCTGCATGTTATAAGCAAAAAATATGAGGGAAAAGTTGAGATTTATTAAGAAAACATTTAGATTTTCCCGAATTTTCGCGCTATTTTTATAATAATGAATGTAAATAATTCGCACATCAAACAAAGCCATTGATGAAAGTTGCATTATCAGCTTTCTGTGAAGCGGGGCAGTCTTAAATCAATTTCTTCTTTACCAAATTCTGGTCGGTCTCCTAAATTGCCCTCGTGACCAAATCCTAACAGTAGAATGTGCGTTCAAGCCTCTTCTTACATGGTTGAAGTTCAAGGAAAACCCATCCAGCTTTTCGAGAGATATTCGAAAAAATGTACAAATCAAAAAGTGTTCACATTCTTCTGTCATTTATTTGTATGTGAACTTTTCTAATTAAATTAATACAGTATTTAAAAGAAAATCAACAGAAAAGGGCGTGGATGGAAGCTATCTGAATAATTTAATGGAAAGAGTCCTATAAAAATGTGTGCAACACACAGATCTCACGTATTCAGGTGATAATGAAGTTCACACACTGAATTTTTTGCAGAAAATTTCTGAGAAAAAATTTGCTCTATGCCTAAGTGCAAAGACATTTTTTGAAAAATCGCATGAAAATATACGTTTCAGTAGGATGAATGTAAATGTTCAGAAACGCAACCTTATCCATTTGATGCAATAAGTAATTCATATATATTGATGTCCTCATTTTACTAACATTTATATGTTTTCTATTATGCACTTATTCTCTTATGTTTATTTATAACCATTTATTACTTCTACTTTAACTAGGCTGAAGATGAAAACTAAGATTTCCCAATTATTTGTCTCATATATACGTCTTATATATATATACGTACAGTGTCTTCTCTAATTCTTGGCAATCAAACTTTCCACAAACAAATAAAACCAAATCAAACTCTAACCATATTTATAAACACATATAACTATTTGCAAACATGATATCCGTACAAAACAGGATATCCGCTTTGTGTTCACATAAATTATCGCAAAACAAATTCGTTGTTTGCACCTCCTTAACTGTAAAACCGTTTATTAAATTAAAATATGCATAAATACGAAACATAGGGAGGAAATAACTAAATAAAGAAAATATCGTGACAAGGGACCGTACTACCGGTTTGACTGACCGTTTAATTACACAATTATGCTGCATGGTTGCAGTCAAGCGTTCCCTACATCCACTGGAAATAAATACAACTTGGTTTCGCAGAATGAAATTAATACAAAATATAACGGTTTCCAATTGATGGTCTAATGAGTACATTCACTGACCAATCCCATTAATTATAGATGTTAACAGATGGTTTCAACTACTTCGCAATTGTAGCAAACGGCGAATAAGACCAAATTAAATTTGTAAAAATCGGACATTTTAAAATAAGGAGATAACAAAGTAAATATAAACATAATCTCTTACAGCAGTAGTAATGAAATGGGGGAATTCAGACAAGATAAATGAAATGGGAGGGGTAACCTTTAGAATACGCATCGGATCAGAATACAAATCTATTCACAAATCGTTCGTTTCAATTTCAATTAAGTTCTACTGACACACCTCTAGAACAAATATTTCAATGAAAAAATGATTTCACTGAACTTTATAGCATATGAGCGGCTGATTATTCTGAAAAAAAAAATAGAGATCTGAATGAACTTATCAGATATTATAGTTTATATAAACAATTTTACGAAAAATTTATCTCCTTTTTCCGGAAAAACAATACGTAATACGATTGTCTAAGGTTTAAAAAGAAAGGTATACCATACTGCAGATTGCTCAACTCTCCAAACGTGAACGATTCTCCACCTTTTTTGTGTAACGCGGGCTATTTTTAATCGGTATAAACAAAAATTGTCATTTATATACAATGCTATAAAAGCATAGCCCGCCCAAATTGTATGGAATAATTGAGACACGAATTCTACGTTACAGGTAGCAGGAGAGTAAATAACGAGTTGCTTAGTTTTTCTGCAATCCCCAAAAAACAGATGAAAAATCGAAAACACAGAAATCATTCGTAAATAATAATGAACAAATTCAGATAGAAATAAAGCTCTTAAAAAGTTTATATAATAATCTTCAAAACTTATCTCGACATGACAATGAAATGAAATACTTGACTGAAACTGCAGATAGAAAAATTCTTCGAGCTATAGACACATGACGATACGTTTTTAGACAGAACAATGGCATTTCAACTCATTTTTGTCCAGAAGGATTGCAAATAAGCAGCAGTAATTTACATATATATATTATTCAAACTGCAATTTGTGAAAGGAAAAAGGAATTAAATGCCACACTGTTTTTATAAAAACTAAAAATCTATTAGGATAGATTCGTAATTGTTTAACATGCTTAAATTCTCTCCACTGTATACTTAAGAAATGAATTAACCGAATATTAACTAGCAATGTATCATTGGTTAATAATATTTCAAGAACAAAAGCCGAATTTGATAATCTGACAACTTTTTAATTTTTTCTACCATGAGAATATACTTAAAACTATACAAAAACAATTGAAGATTTCCAACTAACGAAATAAATTTTAGACACAGAAAGATTCTGAAAAGGTAGGTAGGTTGAGAAGACTACCCACTTCTTATAGAATTTAGAAATAAAAACTAAAAATAATGGCATTGATTCATGGGTGAACGAGTTTGAGTTTCATTGAGACTTTCATTTATCTTATTTATCATTCTCAAACAGTGACGATTTGAGCAAAAAGTTTGAAGAAAACAGAAGAAACATGAAAGGTTAAAAGGTGTTTTTTTTTTGTTTTTTTTTACTACTACTACTACTTAAAGCTCCATCAACGTCCAGCTCGATATCAACGGAAGTTACTGTTCAGCAACGGATTCCGAGACTATCACTTTTGGATGATTTTACACCGGAAAGGGGTGTTAGGCAATGAGTCATATGAGCGAATTTCCGGAGACCTTTGTTAGATCACGCTCAGTAAAATGTAAACATCACCCTTCCATTCTGCACTTTCCCCTATTTTGATGAAAGTAACTCCGCCCGGCGCATGCGCAAAAGCGCGGAGAGTTTCCGAATCCGTTGCTAAACAGTATTGGCGACGGCATGAAAAAAATCGAACAAAAAATGAAGATTTCTATTATAAATAAAATTTTAAAAACTTCCGAAACAAAAAAATAACTGATATTTGACATTTCAAGTAAAATACAAACAAACAAAAGGCTGCGTTTCAGTAGATTTGAAGGAGGGAATCTTGCGATTGTCAATGACAGTAAGAAAAACAAAAAAATTAAATTTAACACATGAATTTCTAAAAGCTCACTTCTCGGGGATAATACGAAGCGTTTTCAATATTAATTAAAAAATATACTACTTAACATAAGAGATCAAAAATCCACTCAGTAATTTAATGAAATGTGTCAAAAAAAAACAGAAATACAACCAAGAAACCTTTGACTGAAATGTATATGAAAACATATTCATGTCGAAAAAATGAATACGGTTGAGTATGTTCACAAAGATAGTTCAGAGATTAAATTCGGTGGTTCCGATTGTAATTTTCATACGTTATTGTAACCGTCTCATCGATAAAATTGGGTTCATTACAAGCACATAAAAAAATTACAAAAAAATTCAGGCTACATGAATGCTTGAAACTGGTTGATAACCGGTAAATCATGCTGATCAATGCTTGGCATTTAAAAAGAAAGAAACTATGAAATTCTAAAGACGCATATTTCAGTATAGTATAGTAAGTAGATTTATTATCAAAGGTCTCGTTAAAATACTGTCAGATTCACCATTATTAATATTATACGTCTGGTAAACGCTAGGTTTGTAATAGGAGGAAAAAAAAACAATAATTAGGAGTGCAACCAGCAGGTGTTGCTATTGCGTTGTTAGCGAAAAGCATCAACGACTAACGGTAAGGTTTGAGCAAGACAGATTGGCGACAGAATAAAGAATCTTCATTATATGGTTCCCTATTTCACTTATACACATCTTTTCAGTCATATTTCAATGATTAGTACTCCCTTATTTTGGAATAATCATTTTTAAATGCTGGTACTACTGCTCCTTGCAGAATTTAATGTAAATGGTGAAAATATGACAAGCTGGCAGAGGAGAATTAGTACCATAAAAGAACAAGTCACCTAAATAACACATAGTTCACTTAACATTTATTAACATACAGAATAGATATGAAGCTTCGTGTTAAATATAAATAATAATGACTAAATATTCAATACGTTTCTAATTTTTCTGAATAAAATTTATGTTTCCTGGAAATCTCCAATTATTATTAGTAAAAGATTAAAGCTTTAACTGAGCTTTAAAAAAGTTATCAATTTATGGGTCATCAATCATTGCTGCTTATCAAAAGCATCAATTTATGGGTGATAAGTAATTCCGTTTTGAAAAAAAATCGGACTAAATACAAAATCGGTCTAAGCCAGCACTTGAATTAAGCCCGTTACGATGATTTTTTTAAAGAAAGGTAAGAAATATTTTAAGGCCTTTCTCACTTAAAGTATTCATATCCTTCACAGATTACCCCACAGCAATTTGGGAAGAGTTCATACATCCTCAATCTACACTCGTTTATGCGCGAGTTAGGTTTAATATCACCATTAGCGGTAGTTCAAAATTAATTTATTGGTTTGTTACAAATTTTTTAACGTCATAGTAGAGTTCCGTTAATCCGGACTAGATGGGACCGAACCCTACCCGGATCACCGAAAGTCCAGATTAAACGGAATTTGCCTTAAAATGCATGTAACACAAGTTTCAGATGGGTAAAACTATAAAAAAACTATGTTTTTCTCATAAATACACCCAACTTTTCCTACAGCTTAATTTTAGCTTTAATACTACTGTATACATAGACATAAGTTTTAACCTACGAACTGATGCAGGATTAACAAAACATCTTTGTGCAAAATTAAAATTCAAAATTTATTGATTGTACAGTACAAAAAAAGACAGTATATTACTGTTAAGAATTTTAAAAAAGAAAGAAAAATTAAATTATGAACAAGACTATAAAATAAAACTACAGTACTGCACTAAAAACAAGAATCCCGTCCGAATTAGCAGGATGTCCGGACAAGCGGAGGCCGGATTAACGGAACTCTACGGTAATTGTTTTCTAGATTACCGATAAATTTTAGTGTGTCTCTGAAGTTCGATAAATACCACAGGGCACAAGGCTCCTAGATGTTTTCGATTCGTGGAGCCCTTGTTGAATCTAGATTTTTCACCGGCGCCCCATGTTAGATTCCAACAAGTAATCTTTTGCAAAATAGCCAAATTTTTGTACAGATTAGGTAAAAATAAGTAAAACAAATTTTAGGTCACATAAAAATTTATTGTACAGACTTTAACCCCTTACCAGTGTACCCCGAACTCGGCTCGTGCAGCGAATTATGGCATTTTTATACTTATCTAAAATTAAGTCATTTATAGTCATTATCATTCGATATAAAAATGACAGTTAATCCATCAACATCCCAAATGTTCTACAGCGCTTAGTTGAATTAATACGACACCACATTTCCAAAACAGGAGGGTTCATCTAATTAGACGGTAAAGAATACTACGCCATTAAGGAGTTAATAAATATAAATCAGAAGGATGGCTGAGCTTCCTAATCACTCAATATTTTCTCAATTTCTCTTACTCTATATTCTTCTATATTTTCATGGAATTAAACTTCAAACAGCTACCCTCGTTTCCTGTTCCACATAGATTTTCGTGCGATATTTAGATTTTATGACAACAATTGCCGACAACCCAGCTTCGCACAAATAAGAAATAGCATATGGAATTCAAATTCCCTGAGTTTAGTACTTCTGAAATTATATATCTGGCGGCGTCCCAGTGAGGAAGTAGCGGCTCCCCACGGCGCAGGATCGCACACTTGGGGAACCACTGACATAAGGGAAACCTGTACCACCAAAAGTGGGAAATCACCGATCTACACCAATATAAATCAGAAAACAAATTGATTAGAAAGAACTTTTTCAGGAAAAATAAAATGATTTAAAAAACAAAGATGAAAAGACCAACAGAACTGCAAGTTCAACAATGCGAGGAACAACAAAAACTCAAACCGAAAAACAGTAACTCGGAAGAAACGTCGCTTCTTTTCTCGACGAAACGTGTAGCTTGGTAGCCTTCAATAGCAGATTTCTGCATAACGGAATCATGGCGAAACCAAGGTTCTTACACCTACAGGATAAAAACTTGAGTAATTTTTTATTCTAAATGACCAGAGAAAAGGTCCTTTTTTTTTTAAGTTCGAAATTGAACTGCCTTCGGCTTACCTAGAAACCTATCTTGTGATTCAATTTATGGGGATTTGTTATCGTAATACCTCGGGGGGGGGACACATATAATCCTGTGCACATGACTGAGATTAATAGAACCATTTACTTTAAAAAGCGGTATCAACTGCGATTACGAAAAGATTAAATGTCTATCTCCAAACTTTAATTCAAAAGTTTAATTTCTAATCGAAGTTTCATGTTACTAACAAAACATATTCTGTCGAGAAAGCATTCTTATGATCGGAAATTTTCTTCCGCCATAAAAGATGGGGGGGGGGGGATTGTAAAACAAGATATCTATACTTATAAAAGTCAAAGTTTACGTGTGTGTGTGCACGATGTCCAGACGAATCTATCGCACTCACAGCCATGAAATTTGGCACACAGGTAGTCGTAAAGGTGACTCAATGCACCTCGAAGCCGGAAGTTTAAAATTCAATCTAAAAAATTTATTTAATGTTTTGTGTTGTTTGGGTCATTTTTGACACTTTTAAGGCTGTAGTATCTTTTCTAATGATCGTTGAAAAACAATCAATGCACCATCGGATAGAACAAACAATTTTCGTTCTAATGAAGTTTGTTTGGTACGTCTAACTTAATTTACCGAATTTTGGGAATTTTTTAAAAAATAGTCACTTTATTATATATATATATCTGGAATTATTAAAACTCTTGCATCCGACGTTCTAATAAAGATATCATTTTCAAATTTTTTAGGTAGTAAATCAATTATTTTTCTCTGATTTAAAATAAGAACGGTTAAAATTTTTTATTTCTCCGATTTTAAATTAATTTATTTCTTGATGGGATCAGAGAATTTTTCTCGAATGCCGACAGTGAAGAACCACGCCGTTTCGCCCTGGCTACGCCATATGGCGGGAAAAAAACAGCCGTGATTTAATCCCTTCGCTGAACGCAGTCGTAAAGCAAGCAATACCAGAACGTTCCGACTTGAAATCGTGAAATTATGAAACGTCAATGCTGAAATAAAGCAAATTTTATAGATATATATATTTTTATTTTTGATTAAAAATAAACATTATGCATACTTGTACCTCAAAGCATGATTATAATAAAGATGTGAAAGTATGTTTTCTTTTAAATATGAAGTTCATTTCGTTATAAAAAAAAAACGAAGTAATATCAAAGCAAAATTATGACAATGATAAGCCCTTATCGCGAAGAAAAATAAGCGGGAAAATCAATAATGTGTATCTATTGTTTTGATTTTGTTTTCAAAACTTTTCGTGTCATTGTGGGCAGATTAAATACACTTTTTTTTTAAACTTAATATATATAATCACTATCTATCTGAGCACCAAATGTAGTGACCCCCTTCCATTCAGTTCACAATTAAGCTCCGTTTACAATGAGTCAATAGCAGGCTATAGTATAGCAACAAAATCTGGCCACTAACCGACTAAGTAAAAACGCATGTACAGAAAGGGATAAAGAAGGAACAGCGATGTGGAGGGGTCGTTATCCAATCCACAATCCCCCCGCCCTGTCAGCTTTTCCAAAGGTCAGCGCCTGCGAGTGTCCAAGATGTCCGATTGCCGCCGATATTTTGTTCTATTATAGCCAGCGATTGCCTCAGTGTACACATAGCTTTAGCTACTGACAGTCCGCCACGAGAACTGTGGCCGCCAAAATATCTAGTTTACGGCAGTCGCTATAGAAACAGGGTTATCGTAGGAGGAATCCGTTTCTAGTGTGCAACATTGGCGCATTTAGCGTCAAATGGGCTTTGTATGGTAATCGGGAAGACGAATGATCAACCAGGGGTGGCGCCAGAGGGGGGACCGAGGGTGCCAGGGCCCACTCCATCGGGAATGCTGTGCCCTCCCCCCCCCCTCTGTCGGGGGAAAATTTTGTATCCCGTCGGGGAAAATTTCTGTACGGGGTATTCAACTGTAGTTGAAAAATAATAATCTGGCGAAAATTTGTGACCAATTTCATTACACTCGCCCCCCCCCCGTATCGAAGGTCGTGCCCTCCCCCCGGCGGGCAAATTCTAGCGCCATTCCTGTGATCAACTACTCTTTTTACCACAGCAAATTGGCGCCAAGAATAAAATAAAATTCCGGATTCCTCCTATTCGAAATGGATCTTCCCTAGCATAGCGACAGCCGTAAAGTAGACTCGTGGCGGACAGACAGTACTAGCACCAGTTATAGCTGACATCCATAATCCATTCCAGCGCCGTGCATCATTAGGAACTATCAGAATTAAACTGAGCTTTTCGTAGACTGTCAAAAACTTCTCCCCTTCCTCCATCTTTAATTATTCTGGCATTATATCACCGAAACCTTAGAACATCACCTTCATTTTCATGATCTGTGCTTGATACATCTTGGAAAAATACCTCGCTACTAAGCTTAACAGAGGTGTCCAGTAAAAAAATCTTTAAAAAAGTTCATTTTTACAGTTAAGTCTAAGAAATCGTCATAATTAAGTTTTCTTCCCTTTAGCTATAACGTTCGGAGATACCTCAATTACGTGCGAACAATCATCCTTCAGAATAACGCAAGAAAGACCCAGTAGTGAGGATTTCGCACCACAGTTCACAGCTTAACTTCTTCAAGAACACTGGCATATAATATGTGTACGCTTAGTTTCTCTCTTTAAATTAAAGTTATTTTAAATGAAAAGTATTTAAATCTGTAGGAGAAAAATGCGTTCGGTTTTTCCTGGCTCTCTGAATTGTTGCCTATTTAAAATATATAACACGAGATCAAATACAAAATTAAATCACTTTCTTTACTTTAAAAAAATTCGCCCCAAAACAAATAAAATCTACGGAGAGTGGGGGGAAAAAAACTGTAATTCGTACTAACAAAATCCCCATTCTGTCCAAAAACCTCAGCTGATCCAAACGGACAAGATTTAATATGTTAAGCTGGGTATGTACGAGAAAGAAAGGCTAAACCACTTGTCTCAACAAGTGGTTTGTATTCCACTCAATTTAGTCGAAAAATTAGACAAAACATTCGCGGATGTTCCAGTTTGTTTTCAGACAAGGTTCAAAGTCGTAGAATTCCTCTCAGCCTTCACTCCTCCTCCCCTATACGGGGGATTTCTAGTTTCATTTCTAGCCTCAACGTGAGGTACCAATGTAGGCAGATCCTTTGTTCTCCCGCTAGCCTCGCATCGAGGTCCCAAATTGGAATCGGCGGATGGAGTTTTGGATTCCGAGTTCTTTTGAATTCCACCACTTCGAAACCATTTGCTCCAAATTTCATAGGTTTTTCAACCTTGACGATAGATTTTTCCTTCCAGTGTTCCAAAAATTCCAGTTTGGAACAGCGGTGAATGGCCCGCTTAGGGATTCCACTGCTAAAAAAATGAGCTCTTATTTTCAGCGATCGATCACTAACACTCCAGAACAGCGTTCCATAACTCAATCTGGATACAAAAATTATGAGTTTGATAATAAAAAAAAAATAGGATGAAAAACGAGACTTCCGAAGTACATTATGAAAAAATGTAATTATTGAAAATTAAAATTTTTAAAATATTTTTACGAAATTATTTTCAAATTTTACCTCCACCATTTTTTTAATTACAAAAAAAATTAAATAATCTCATACTGGAAGTCTTGTAATATTTTATGCCGCTTTAATTAACCTCAATTCCATGAAATGGCTTCACTTAACATAACAAACATCCGTCTTCTGTCGATAAGGCTAAAGAAAGGTGTTACATCGAAAAAATGCGTGAAGAACGACAAGATTGAACAATATTATAGGCTTTTATAAGGTAAATTTAAAGGAAATATTAAAATAATGGAGAAAAATTGGAAAACAATTTGAACTATATGCGCATTTTCTTTTTAATAGTTCGCAAGAACCGCCCTGTTTAAAAATAGAAAATAAATAAAATAAGTAGGGGAAAGTCGGGTAAGACAACGAATTGGATTTTTCTCGAAAATTACACTAGATGACAGACTCGATCCTGAATCATCACAGACCTCTAGCGACCAGACACCCATGTCATGCCAAAAGATTCCATCTCGTCATCTGTGCGATTCATAATACCTGGAAATGTGATGTAAATTTTGGTTAGTGCTTCGTAAGGGATAATGTTCATGGTGTAAGTATTTTTGATTTATACATGTCATATTCGCAAAGTGCTAATCAAAAGCTGTTCAATGATGTATTATTTTAATTTTTATAATGAGCTGATGCCCTTCAATGTTTTTTCGAAATAAAAATGGTGATGCCGGGTAAGATGAATTGGGTGGAGGGTAAGATGACGAACCCCTCCACGCTGATTCAGGAGCTCGTCGTGCTACCTGAATGCCACCAGCCCTTCCTGCAACTCACTGGCCATTCCAAGGGAAAATCAGCATCTCATTAACAAAGAGATAAAGGAAAAAGAAGAGAAACGAAAAGTTTGACAGCTGAACAAGGCTGAAATTAATAAGACTAAACGCAACAAACCTTCTAAAAATTCTACAAAAAAGAAGAAAGTAGCTAAGTAACACCCTGACTTCTAATGTTCTGAGTCTGAAGACTCAATTCATTCGTTTGAATTTCCTTACGTTGACGCTAATGACAATCTGGACCCAGAGGTCCTCGATAATGAAGAATGCAACATTTGCAGTGAGTAAGGAAACACGGAATTAATCTTCCAGAGTTTTATGTGCAAGCTCTGGACCCATTCCACCTGTACGGGCTAAGACAAAATCCAAACCCATGGCGATGCGATTTTTGTAATTGATTTCATTTCTTAAGGTTTGGATCTCAAATTCATATATTAATTGATATTAATTCATATATTAATTGATATTAATTCATGTATTAATTAATATAAAATATCAGTGTCCGAATTTTTCGATTAAGCGTTTGCAGCAGCATCGATTCACTTTCAGCTTTATGCAAATTAGGTATTCGTCATCTTACCCGCACAGTCGGGTAAGATTGACTTTTTTCCTAAAATGAAATTTTGGGGTGTTAAGTTGACCACACAAAATTTTAAAAAATATCACTTTTAAATAAAGAGTTGAAGGAGATTTTGTCGAAAAAATAATCCTCCAGCAACGAATATTGAGGTCAGGAAAAATCCCCAAAGCTTAAGGTCGCCATTTTACCGGACTTTCCCCAACATATTTATTACTTAGTCCACTGCAAATTATTACAGAACTTTAAATAGGTTTTCTTTTGAAACAAAACAACAAATTATTCATTAGTTTTGCATACATAAAGCTGAGTAAAATGCAATAATTACCAAAAATGCATGGAAATGTATATGTCGATATTCTGCGTCATGTGCAACGATAAAATTTGTTTCAAGTTTCCCACTCTTTTCTTTCAATGTAATCCGATATAGTATTTCAGTTCAAAAAAATGCTTTCACGTCCTTATATGCTTCAATATCAAAAATTAACTATTTGTTTTTGACGAATCTCCACGTTTTAGACATCCCCGAGTCAGAACAACACAATTTTGGAATTGTGCCTGTCTGTGAACATGATAACTCGGAAACTATTAGAGCTACGGGGATGAAATTTGGTATATGATCTTTACACATACTTTGTAGGTTTCTATCAAATTTTGGACAAAATCCGTCAACGGAAAGTCTGTCAGTCCGCGTTCATGCGAATACTATAACTCAAAAACTTGAATAGCTAGATGGATAAAATTTGGTACATAGTTTTATCATCAGGAATGTAGGACCGTATCGAATTTTGGGCCAAATCCGTCAAAGGGTTGACTGTCTGTCGGTGTGTATAATTGCATACTTCTAAACATTATAACTCGTAAACCCTACGGCTTAGATAAATAACCAGTGGGAGTGTTCTCCCCTAAACTTTCTCGTATACTTCTCCCAAAAGGTGCCGTTTCTCCTTCCCCCGCGTGTCTAAAAAAATTCGAACCTACTGTTATCCAGAATCCAATGACTATCAGAAGGTTTTTCATTATAGTGATTGAAAAGTATCTAGGTAAAGAATTCAAAGAGATGCGTACCGATTAAAACGCATCTATCGCACACTGCTAGGTTTCACTCTTGCCGTCTCAAGGACAAACTGACGTAATCGCTCCTTTCGCGAGCACAGACGCTTCCGTACGCATGTGCGTGGAGATAGCGGATTGGTTTCAATGGTAAATTATACAGACCGACAGACACTCGACCCTTTGACGGATTAAACCCAAACTTTTATACGAACCTACATTTCTGATGAAAGAAATGTGTACTAAATTTTATCCATCTAGATATTTAAGTTTTTGAGTTATAGAGTTCACATGCACGCGGACAGACTTCCCTTAGACGGATTTTGTCCAAAATTTGATAGAAACCTACAAATTATGTTTAAGACCTAATACCAAATTTCATCCCCGTAGCTCTCTTAGTTTTCGAGTTATCGTGTTCACAGACACACAGACATAATTCCAAAATTGTGTTTTTCGGACTCGGGGAGGTCTAAAACGTGGAGGTTCGTCAAAATCTCGAGTTCGAATTTTTTGACGATTACAACGCTTTCTCTTTGTATACTTCGTATACGAGAAAGTAAAAATTGGTATGAGGCCTGCTAACATTAATTGTAGATTCGTGCCCAATTTTCGTTTCAATCGGTCGAAAAAAAGGTGTTCAAATCGCCTATTTGTCTTTTCTCGTCACACAATGACGCGAGGCCGTTATTGCGTAATTCACTTGCGCTAATCCTTTCAGCTTCTACCGACGCCTTTCGCCTCCAAGCTTCCGATTCCCACGCTTTTTTTCTCCACTGCGTTAGGGGCGCTTATTCGTTCTACTGCCTTTTAGCTTATTTTTTCTCCTCATGTGTTAGGAGTATACGAGGAAATTTCGGGGAGACCACACCGGCAGTTTTGTTTTTTTTTTAACTGTATTATACTAATATAATAATTGACCTTTAAACATCAACCATAAGTCAATAAAAAGATTTAAAGAAAAAGCACACGAGAAAAGTAAGTATACATATGTAGTAGTTTATTTCAACAGTTTCGAATTTGATCGAAAGGAAACAGTAATGAAAAAACCAAGAATAGTCCCCAAATCAGCTGTAGGCTGATCTAACGAGGAGTAGGCGTAGGAGAATCGGGCAGAAATAAAAGATTTCACCTGCTCTAGTAGAGAGCAAACATTATAATTTATTCTTTTAAATTAACAGTTAAATATCCCTGATTAATCGACCATTGAATTTGAAAATGCTTTACATAACTTTTGACTTTTATTCAATCAGATCATCTTTCTATTTGTGTTAAATCAAACAAATATTTAAATTAGATAATTTTCGCAAATAATCTAGAATATATTTTTTAACAAATAAAACAGGTAATTTGGCTTGGAAAGGAACTTATAACTGCTTTTTTAATAACTCTTCTCTTCTTAAAGTAATAAAATAAAAATAACTAAACGTCCGGATTAGCTGGAACAGTCACAAATTTCGACTCTGTTCTCAGATTGAAAAACGTTTCCCGCATTTGTCTTGAATTTGAATTAAATATCTTGAATTGTTCCAATTTTTACATATCAGTAAATAGTTCATAAAAAAAACATTTACTATGCAAGTGGTTGGATTATTTCTAACTTTACTTATATTGAAAAAGTATAATTCTTTCGAAGCTGGGAAAATTTTCGAATAGTAATGTTTCATTTAATTTCTGAATAGTTTTCATTAATTTTAATATCCACTTACTTATTGTCTGTTTATTATTTCATGTGGTGAGGAGAAAGTTAAAAGGATATAATAATATAGGAAAACGAAAAAATTCTTAAGTTTCTGTCATGTCGACCTACATGTAGGACTTCTGAAAGTAACAAACACGTTTCCTGAAAATTGGCCTTTTTCTGATTTTTGGATTAAATGATTTACGTTATTTTTCTTTACAAGAAACATTTCTTACATAATGAACCTACCCAGCAAATAAGCTCAAATACATCGTCGCTTAACAGGCAACACCACCGTATCTCAATTTTTTGAAATATCAGAGGAAGAAAATACTCAATTTTCGCAACCAATAACAAATATTTCTTTTTTTTTTTTTTTTTTTTTTTTACATCTGGTAGAAACGTGAAACCACATGTTTACCCCAGATGTGAGAAAAAATGCAGAAATATTCGCTATTGGTTGCGAAAAATTGAGTATTTTCTTCCTTTTGAAATTTAAAAAACTGAGATAGGTGATGTTGCTTGCTAAGCGACGATATATAATCTTCAAAATTCTAGATAACTACCAACTCAAGAGTTCGATCAAAGTGGCACGAAATGAGAATTTTCTGGAAACGACGCACATTTCTTCTTTCAAGATCACTACTGTATTCAAATTCTTTATATCATTTTTATTCAATCAACATTTCTATGATAGCAGCATATACTGTTTCATATGACAAATAATCAAAATGAAGCAAAATACTTTCAACCTAAATATATCTGAATTCCACTGCCACCATTTCGCAATTGCTGTACAGCCCCCGACTGAGGACACGCGAGTCACGTGGGAAGGATAAACCGATCGTCCTTCGAAGAACATGAATGAAAACGATGAAACGCGCTCGGGAAGTGGAGGGGAAGGCGGAGGACTCGCTTACAGTTGAAAACGTGAACATCCCCGGAAGAGCTTTTTCGCGCCAAGAATCTTAGCTTGTTTATGGCGCGAAACCGTTGTCCGATTGTTCCTCGCTTCTAACGGATCAGTAAACGGTCCAAAATGTTTGTAAAAATCTTTCAACAAAAACATTTTCGTAGAGTGTGTGTAGAAACGAAAATTCCTTTCCAAAAGAAATTTTATTTTTATCAATTTTTTTTTTATGTTTTCGAAAATTGTTCGAAAGTTAAACTGCAAAAAATCACAATGTTAAAATTAACAATTAATCCAGAAGCTTACTAAACGAATGCTCTAAAACTATTCTGACGAAATTTTTCAATGTAACTGAAAAATCGATATCTTATCTTTCCACACTTTTTTTTTTTTTTTTTGTTAATCTTTGATATGCGACGGATTTCTTTACTATCGTTGATGTACTGGAAAATACTTCAACGTAGTATTATCCATAAATTTAATATATCAAAATGTTTTTCCTGGAATAACTAGTAATAAACACAAATTTACTGGATAATTTTTTCAGAATATGCGAAAGACACATTTTTTACGAATGAAGTTCGATCTTCCAATCAAACAATTCCTCTTTTTATCTTAAAATATTAATAAATAATCATTTAAGCGATTACACTAAGTATTTAAATAATTTTCAAAATCATCAATGCATTTAAATTTTCATTCGGAAAAAAAAATTACTCTAAATAAGTTCAAGATTTTACAGTTAAGGAACCGAGCCTTTAAAAAAAAAAAATGCAAGACATATATTAGCACCAATTTAAAGGTAATTCCTCTAAAATGTACAAGTTCTTTTTACATAATTTTAAAGTTTCAGATTTTTTCAGACACTTGAAATGCCATTCAAAATTCTAGAATAATTTTCTTGGGATAATCTCAAACAATTACAAATTATTTGAAAACTTCCAGTCCCCATATTTGGCAATACGTAAATAAAAATAAAGACAAAAATAGTAGAAACAGATTAGCTTTTGAGAAATCATGAAAAAAAGCAGTTGATATTCTTGGTAAAGAGGAATGGCACTTTCTAAAAAATATACAGTGGCTGAAAAGTGATGGAGGGGAGCAGGGGAGATTATTATTTTTACAAACTATTTTCTATTTCTAAAAAATCGGGATTTTTTTAGAAACTTTTTCTTTGCACAAATCAAAATTTCGGACTTCTAGTGCAAAAGGCATTTAAATATACTTTATTTTTGCCACAGGTGCGACTTTGAACTTTTTTTTTGTTTTCATCATCTGAAATTATTACTGAAACAGTACTTTCAATCGGCAATGAAACAAATTCACTATCACCGAGACAAAAGTTAATCACACATTCATTAAAATCAATCAATTCGTTTTTTTTTTCCAAACCAGGATAAGAAAAATAATTAAATGATGATTCATATAATTTACTGAAAATAGTATAATGGACATAGAAGAGTTTGAAGAACAGAAGAGAACCTCTTTAGTTATTTGCTTGATAATTACTTGCATTTTCTAATTAATACAAGAAAATTTATACTAAAGTCAATGTTTTAAGTTTACTATACCTCAAATAAATACAGTAGTGAACAATGAAAGTATACCACCAAAGGTTTTGTCATATTTTAAACACGAGGCTGACACTATCACTTAAAGCAGCTGTTCCCAATATTTTTTCACTTGCATACCCCTTTGATTAATCTTTTTAATTTTGAGTACCCCCTACTGTTATATCCTCCCAACCATTCCTCAGAACAAAAAAGTTTTTATTAATAACCCCAAAGGCTTAGGTTAGCTTAAAAGTCAAACGACTCTAAATGAACTCGATAAAATTTCATAGTATTGATTTTTAACTTTACATTTTAGTCCATTTCTTACAGTTGCATTAGTTCCACGTCAAAACAAATGAAAATAGTAATAATTTTGCATTATGATGAGAACTAACAATGACTCAATTACACAATATTAATCTTTTTCTCATTTTGTGAATATGCTTTTAGACTCGTACAATTTTCACTTTCGCTTTCTCAAGTTCATATGAAATTCTAGAATATTTTTATGCTTTGGTTTTCCGACATTACTAAGATCACTTTCGCATACCCCTAACTGGTCCCCCACATACCCCACAGGTTGGAAACCTCTGACTTAAAGGATGACGCAGTAATCTTATTGCATGCAATCCTATAGCAAACTGATCAAAATTAACTTCTCTGAAATTCAAGCTTCTTTTCAACACTCCCAACTATTTTTCCAGGTTAAATATATAATGCCAAATTCATAAAAAAAAAAAAAAAAAGTAAGTGGTGCATTTTCATTGGCTACTACTGCAATGGACTAAACTAGACAAAATGCAAAAACAAAACCAGATACTAAATAAATATTCCCTGAGTAAAAAAAACTGAATGTAAATATATGCTATGTAAAAAAACATAAGATTAATAAATATCTAGCCGTCATAAAGATGTGATGAAATATTTTACTGAATAGAAAAACAGATTAAAATTTTAATTTTGACTTTTTATAGTGAAAAATTAAAAAGGAAAATCAAAACATTTTAACAGCATGATTTATCTTTTTCATGTTTTAAAAAACTTGCTCTTCTTATAAGAGCGCAGACAATACATCATACCATCAAAGATTCCAAGATAAACTTTCAGATTAGAATTACCATCCAACCATACAAGAGGTGTAGAAATATGCATTAAGACAGTCTGGCTAACAGCAATGTTAGAGTTAGTATTTTCTTGACATTCCTTACAGTCTATTAAAATTGGGAAAACTAACTCAATTTTTTATCTGTGGAAAAAAAGGATATTTCTATTATGTACTGCAATTGAATGAATCCAGAAGCTCTTATTTTTGTTCTGATATCTGGACTGTTCCTGACCTGCATGCTGTTTAACACATTCACCGCTACGGATGAGATAGCTCGTCCTTCAGGAATCTTCGCTGCACACTTGAATATGACTTGCATAATAAATTTATTAAGTTAAACATATTAATAGATGTCTGCAGAATATGTTCACCTCTTTCCTTTTTTATTTATAATATGTCTAGAGTAAGCACAGTTTCTTTTTGTCATTCTTGGAGCTTGCATCTAATTCACCGATAGTGATGAATGTGTTTAACAAATACCAGAAAACCCTCGCAAAACATTTGCACATCCAACCTTCCTCAAAAAATGATTTAGTCTTTTGCTGGGTTGTTGAAATTAACTACTCAGCAAAGTGTATGCACAAAATAGCAAACACAATTTATAAATGTGAACATATTTAACAGTATCACTTTGTATAGAATACTGGGTGTCAGAATGTAATCATCTTGAATTTTTTGTTTGTTATTTACAGTATAAGTGATACAAAAAATATTGTTTCATTGAGTGACTCTTAAAAAGGTTACATGTTCCATGAATAAATACAGCAATGGACAAATACAATCCAGTTCTTTGAAGCATTTGTCACTCAGACTAATTGATAGTCATTGCAAAAACAACTTTCAGTGGGAACTGTCTTCTGATCATTTAGAGAAAAGCATGCTTGGGTGGGATGGGGCGAGATTAATTTGTGGCACGACAATATTTTTTCCAGAATCAAATAACCAAGCAGCAACAGTGTATTCATGGAGATGTGTGATGACCATATCTGCCCCATTGATTAAGCCCTGTTTAGCATTTAAAATCCTGATCAACATACGAGAATAGAGTTTTTCTTCAAAATTAACTTATGTGTTAGCATATCTGATGGGTTTAACTTTTTAAGAATTCTAGAAAATGTAACTGGATGTCAGTCTCCAGGTCAGGTTTCACAGAATCACTACAATAATATATTTTGCAACCTCCTTCTAAATTTTGAACAATATGTTTGTTGATTTTAATGCAGTCTTCATTTTTCGGGCATAATATGGCTGCATTGTTAAAGTAGTTGGCATAATATTATTGGCTTTGTTTGGCAGAAAATCAGACAAAAAGTTATATAAAAGCAAAATTATCTAGTAAACAAACACTGAATACAAATACCACAATCTTGTGACATGATTTTAAACAGCATAAACTCAATTTAAACAATGCATATCACTATAACATTTTTCCTATTGCTGAAATATGTTGAGCAAATAAATGTTTTACTTGAGATTCTAGCATGTCACAAAAGTTATATTAAGTCTGTCAAAATAAGAATTTTCCTTGTAACTTAAATTTTGATATAAATGTTTTTAAGGCAATGTGAGTATTCTATCATTAAAAATCGGTAAAAAATCCTATCCAATGATATTTATTCATTGCTGTAGGCTTTGTATTAGTTGAGAAAAATGGATAGCCAATCATATTTTCCTTTCTGTCATCACAAAACAAATATTGGTTTAATACAATCAGTACTTGCTAGTCATTTTGACACTTCATGGAAAGCAATATCAAAGAAAATAATAAAAACAGATTATCTGTTCCTCCAAATATTTCTTGTCTATAGTATTAACACCAAGTATTCTATAATTTTTGCAGGAAATCAACATTAAATACATTCATGTAAACTTTAATTTTTAATTATTAGAACAGCATTATTTTCTCCAAGAAAATTTTCATCTTCATATTTCAGTTAATTAAGTTTTAAAAACAGAAAAATCTCAGCAATTTATATATAGTTTCTTTGAAGGTAAGATTCTAACATTCCATAGCATACAGGAAGAAGCTTTTCACCTTATTGCTACATTCAATGAAATTAAATGTATAACAAAAACCACAAAGAAATTAGAAAATATTAAATTTAAAAACAAGAATCTATGAAACAATCAACATTATTAGAATACCACTCAATTAAACTTAAATGTCCTATCATCAGATGAAAAAACATTTTCATAGCAAACTGGCAACAGAAGTTTACATGATATACCTACTGTGTTAAAAATAAATTACAAGCACTTTTTTTTCAGGGTTTTAAATAGGTAGGGTAGTAAGTTAGGTAGGTCAAGAAGGTAGGGTCCCCCCCCCCCCCCAATCTTATAAACACAATGGCAATATTATCTAATGCAGTTTGAAAAATGTAGCACACTGGGATACATGAACAATGTGGTGCAGTTAGGTATTCATAACATTTTTATCTTTAAAAAACAATTTTAACATAGTTTGTAACACTTGTAAAGGAAAATCTCGTAATTTTGCCACTTCTGCAAAAATAAAATGAGAAGAAACTTGTCATACTATTAGATGTTTGAGGTATAATACAAGATTCAAATCCTGTAATTCTTTTGAATACTATATATTTTTACTTCTCAATTAAAAGCAAAAGTAAAGATACATGATAGCATTTAAAAGTTTTACTTTTTATTTTTCTGGATATGAAGTACACATAGAGAAAGTATTGCTATTATCAAAAATTCAACCTTGAAATGTTAATGAAATTTGACATCTTCCTGAACACCCCCACCAACTCAAAAAATGAACCTGGATTTTGTATGCATGTGAATATGATTACTCAGAGATACAATAAGCATGGTGGGTAAAATCATTGATAGTATGTCATTCTTACGCCAAAATAATAGATATGTATCAAATTTTAGAACATATCCATCTACATGAAGAGGTACTTTTTTCAAATATATTCTCAATTTTCTTTAATGTACCTATGAAACTATACAAAAAGGACCATATTTGCAAATTTTTATAGCACTGCCAATCACACTAAAAGAAAATACTGAACATTTACATGGGTTTTGACACTCTGTCCAGTGAAACTATTACATGTATTAATTTATGAGCAAATTGCCATGGCTTTAAGTAAGAAAAATAAGTCTTAATTTTTGGAAAAATAGCATGGCAATCAACTGACATCCATGAATGGATAATTGTTTAAATTTTAATACAGCATGAAAATTGTTTTTCTTGCATATTTTCTGAAGCTATCATCAGAAAACATCCAAAATGAAAAATTGAAAAATAGTAACAAACCATCAGTGGAAAAGGTAATTTTAGATGCTTTAAAAGATTTCCATTAATGTCAGTTGAGAACATTTGGTTACATAGAACATAAGCAAAATAATTTTTTTATCTCATACTGTAAGCGACATCCTTATGTGAAAGTATACCAGAAAGGGGATTTTGCCATATTTCTTTGTTGAGTACTTCAAGCAGTCAATCTGCTTTAATGGTGAAAAAATTATGTTCCTGGAAAGTTCATTTAATTCTCATAAATACAGTGGTAATGTTATAATACTTGACTTCATCACAGGGATGTACTGGGTGAAAATACACATATCTGGTTGCTATTCAATATTATAAGCATTTATATCAAAGTTTAAAGATAATAAAAGTCAGAATCCAGTTGGGAATTACAAAATAATTACATATTCTCATAAATACAAAATAAGAAACTGTAATATTCACCCATCCACAAGTTTAGTGTTATGCTCAAAATTTCATTAAATAAAATGCAGCATATCTCATTGTCATCATTTTAATTTCAAAGTAATATTTTTTGGATTGTTAAGAAACTAAATCCATTAAATTTATTTATTAATCAGTATAAAAGAATAAGGTTTTAATCAATTTTCTGTTCATATTTGTAATCTTTGCAATGATTGCGACACTTGGTTACTGATAAATAAATACAAAAAACTCAATTACTGAATTATTCCATATAGTTAATTCATTAAATTAAGGTATCCAATCCAAGAATTATGTTTTCTTTCAACACGGCATCCCTGAAGTGTTGCTGTGAAAGCATACCTCAGTTAATGTCTTAAATAAAAGGTAGGGATGTGACAAATATTGATTTGGCCGAATATTTGTTATTCAGCCAAATTTCAGGCTGAATACTAATTTTTTTTTTTAAACACTTCACTTTTGATTGTAAATGAAATATTTTTCCAATTTTAAATGAAAAAAATTAAGATTAAATAAAATTAAGTGTTTATTATTTGTAAATTTAAAAAATGTTATATATATTTGTAATATTTTAAGTACTTTAATGCCAATAATAAAAAATGAGAAACTCCCTTCAATTTGGGATTGCTTCAAAGAAAAAAAAAAGTCATCACTGCAGAACATGACAATGACAAACATAGAAGAAAATTGAATTGATAAATTAAAATTACTAGAAGTAAATTCCTATTTTGATAAAGAACTTTTAATAGGTAGGATGGAGTTTCCACTTAATTGGTGGAGGAAAAAAAAGTCGGGGAAAAATTTTCATGTTTTGCAAATTTAGCAAAAAAAAAAATCTTTCAGCACCTGCAAACAATATATAGTGACTGTTTATTTTCTGAAGCTGGTAATATATATGAAACCATATGGAACAGACTTCTATAAATGATAAGTAACATTATTAAATACACTTATGTACTATGCAACTTAAAATTGGATAAATGGAAGCTTTTTTTAATAATAAATGTAATGTCATTCTGCAATATTCTTTATTAAATATATTTAAAATATTTTATCCTGAATTTATTCTGCCACATATCTGTTTAGCATTTGGCCAGACAGAATATTCGGGAGTCAAATATGCCTCATATTTAATATTCGCTACATCCCTAGTTGATATTATAATGTATGAAACCAAACAAATGGACATGCTTCCGAAAATGCTGAAAAATTATTGTTCTTGTATAATAATTTCAGGATTTTCAATGATAAATTATATGTAGCTTTAATAAATACATCCATGCAACTTAAAATTGGGTAAATGTTAGGAGATTTTTTGAATCAGAAATAAATAATAAATTAAGTTTCTTTATTTCCAACAAAATACTAAAAGTAATCTGGCTCCACATCTTTATTGCATTATGAAGTAATCTGAAAAAATTGATTCAAATTTGGTATCAATATTCAGTTTAAAAATACTTTGTAAAATAATTTACTTCTACACATGAATGCATGATTCTAAAAAATTTTAACCTTTTTTTCTTAAGGATGGTACATATTTCTCACAGTAGAATCTTTACCATAACATACAAGCTCATCAATTACTATGACCCCAATTAAGATTTTACTCCCTAAAATTTAATTAATTTGCCTTTCATCTAATCACGTAAATGATGGTTTTTCTTCTACCAAATGTGTGACTGGATGGACAGAGAAGACCCACAGACTTTAACTTCTAATTAATTAAAAATGAAAAAAAAAGCACCTACCTCTTTCTTTGTCAAAACATGTGCACTAAAAGGATGTTAATGCTATTATTCTTGTTTTGACTTAAAGGATAAATAATTTAAAAGAAGCGATGAATTGGTTTATAACAGACTTCTTAAGAATAAGGTATGGAAAAATAAAAAGATGCATCTATTATATTGATATGATAATTTAATTTAAATATCATATTTCTTATTTTTGTCGCCCATATTTTATCATATTTCAATATTAAGTACAGGGTATCTGCCAAAATACAGTGTTACAAAATCATGAATTTCCATGACTTTCCCTGATTACGGCCAATCATTTTCCATGACTTAGAAATGCTTCAGTTAAAGTATATACGAATTACACGTCTTACATAAATGCAAACAAAAGGTATGTGTTTGGAGATAATACAGGAATTTTGGGATAGAAAAAGTACTTATAAATTTTTACAAACTTGTCTACATAGAAATAATTTATTGTATTTCCATATCTAATCTTAATCATATAGCAGTTTTGTAAATGCAACCAAAATTTTTCTAATCTAAGTTGAATTCAATAACTTTAGCCAAATGATAAGAAAATAAAATTAGCAGTAAATAATGCAACTGTGATGATTTTTCAAAAATATTTAATGTATCACAATAATGATTATTTACATTTCTGTATTAATTAAAAATTAATGTTTCAATATAAAGTTCTTATATTTAAACTTAATTTGATTCTTCACAGTAAGGACTTTTTCTTTTCCTCCAAAATTTGAATTTTTTCTTCAAATTCAGTTTCTTTCTTCTCTTTTTCCAATCGGATTTTCCTTTTCTGATTATATAACTGCTGCAATTCATTTTCTAATTTTCTCTTTTCTTGTGTCTTTGATGCTTTTTTATCTAAATATTCTTTCTTCCTCACTAAACCCGCTCTATACGGATGCTTTGCACCACGAACAGCTAACAACATTCTTTTAGTAATAGAGACATTTTCAACTCCTCCAAGAGATTTAATTCCATTGTACGCTCGTCTATGATTAATCAAACTTTGCTTTTTCAAGTTTTCAACTAGCATTGTTTTATTGACAGAGAAGCCCCTTTCCACTGAAGCATTTCCATGGGAGAATATAAAGCATAATTTTACAACCTGCCACAGATCTTCCCACTTTTTTTCCTTTGACAATAATCCATAGTAAAAGTTATCGAGCTCTAGATTGCACTCAGACAAAAAATTTTCAAACTCATCCTGATGTCTTACTTTGACAACAGAGCAAAAGGCATATTGGTCCTTTCCTCTTTCTGCCGCCGTCTCGGTGATTTGGTTTGCATTATGTAGTACTTCAAGAACTATGTTAAACCAAGTTAACCCAATATTTGAATTATTCAACATAACAGAAGGATGCAAGCTGGATAAACCTCTAACAAGTTTATATTTGAGTGAGCTCTTATCAATAATTTTTTGAGCCAAATTCTGCAAAATTTTCTGACAGTCCAGAAAAAAAAGATCTTTGTTTTGTCAGCTATTTTAACTCTTTCAAGTATTTTTTAGCTCCAAAGCCAATATCTACGCTCTTAGCTTCCAAGAGACTATCTTTAGAGTTGAGGTCAAGTTTCAACAATGCTGAGCCCTCAACAACTTTTTCAGGCTTGACAAATTTTTTTATGATCCCTCTTAACAGCCGAGACAATTCTGCATACAAGTAGGGCACACACACTTTCACTTTGAAAATTTATCAAAAAAGTGTCACATTGTAGTGACAATGACCTAACAAGAGCAAGTTTGCATTTTATGAAAGGATCTTTCATAGACATTTTCAAAGAGGCCTTAAGTTGGCTATCAGTATGTTTTAATTGTGATAGATACTTCGTGACTGGCTCAACTATTTCAATGGCTCTTGCTATGCAATCACTGTTTTCTAGCCACCAAACAGCACAAAATTGTTTCGCAAAAATAGAACAACCTATAATTCTAGTAAAATCTGCTCTTCTAGCTGGAGAATCCTTAAATAAATAATATAAATTTCTTAAACTTATTATTAGGCGACTAAAGCCTAGGCTATTAAAGCCTAGCGAATCCATGATAGCCTATAGTTTTTCGTGACTTTTACTCAATTTTTTCTGAAAATCATGACTTTTCATGACAAAATTAAACCATTATCCAAATTCATGACTTTTCATGACTTTACCTGACTTTCCAGGTGAGCGGAAACCATGTAAGTAATAGTTTAATTCTCTTTTTGAGGTTTATGATTCACCAAATGTTGTGTAGAAAACAATTATTCATTCAACACTAATACCTAAAGTACTTTCCCCTAGAAAAAGCCAAATCATGTTCCCTTTTGCACAACTAATCCTAAATTTTTACGGTAATACTTCTGAAAATATTTATGTGACTCTTCATTGAGGTTAAATATTTAAAATAATTACAAAAATATATAATTTCACTTACACATTTACATAAAAAAAGGGAATTCTTATACTTCTTTGAAATTAATTAGAAATTGTTCAACATCATTTCTCATGATCATACAAAAAAATTTTTGATTTAAAATGAGAAATAATATTATTCATTATTAAATATTCTTAATCTCAGAAATAATACATTTTCATTTTAAAAATGGTTTCTTAAAAATGCTTAAATTAAATTTCAGAGCTAAATAAGTATATAAGAATATGGTAAGAAAAACAAAATTTGACCAAAATTAGCTATACTGTTTCTCAAAATAATTTTTTTCATTTTATAAAACAAGGAAAAATATATGTAAGAAGATTCGCACCAACAGCATTTTTAAGAAACTGACATGACAGTAATAAATTATCACAATAATAACTCCTTAACTTATCAACTTTCTGTAACATATTTCAACTGGTTTTTACAAAAACATTCATAGCCAAGAACAAAAAATGTTTTTATATTAATTTTAATTAATTTTAAAAATTATTATTAAAATTATTAAGTTAATTTTGTATATATGATCAAAAATATCCAGACACTTTAGGATTTTCACATTTTTTTAGAATTTTTCCGGAAAAGCTAAACCAACTGCCCTTGAACTTCGACCATGTAAAGAATAGATCCTAACGCACATTTTACAGTGAAGATTCAGTCACAAGGGCATTTAGGGGAACAACCAGAAATCGATGAAGGAAAAAAAATCTGGCCTCATCCCGTTCCACTGAAAGCAGAAAATGATTTGCAAATTTCATCAATGGTTTTGCTTAGTATGCACATTCCTTACATGCATTTTCGTAAAAATAGCAAGTATATTCTGGAAGATATAAAGATTTTCTTTAAAAATCCCAAATCTTCTAGCATATTTTTTGCTTATAGCATGCAGTTTTCCTCCAGATTATATGAAACTTACCAAAAAAGTGAGAATATGTTAGAGAAGCATTGTGTAAAAATATGGAATAAATACTTTGAATATCAGAGAAAATACGAGTATTTGTAGTAAATAACTTTTGACTGTACATGTGCAAGATGTAGCGCAATTTTTCTTTCGTAACTTCAAAGCCAGATATGTAGGGCAACTTATATAAAAATTCCAGTTGAATATCATTAAGATTTAGAAAGATATCTGCATTACAATGAACAGAATACTTCTTTTTAAGACTAAAAAAATTATGAGGTTTTTCAACAAATTGATATTTTTTTAAACTTGAATATTTGGATAGTAGTCGAACTGCAATTTAAATTAGGAATTTTATTTATAAGTATGCCTGGGTATTCAGTATATTCAGTCTTTATTAAATTCTATAAAATTATTTGAAAATTCAAGTTTAAAAAATATCAATTTGTGGAAAAACCCCTCATCATTTTGTTTCTCTTGGAGAGAAGCAGAAATTCTGCTCACTGCAATGCTGATAACTTTCTAAATCTTAATGGTATTCAACTGAAATTTTTATGCAAGTTGCCCTACATATCCGGCTTTGAAGTTACAAAAGAAAAATTACGCTACGTTTCGCACAAGCACAGTAAACAATTCTTTACTATTACTCATATTTTCTCTAATATTCAAACTATTTACTCCATATTTTTACACAATTCTTCTCTAACATATTCTCAATTTTCTGTAAGTTCTGTGTAATTTGGTAGAAAATTCTGCATGTTATAAGTAAAAAACCCGCTGAAAAATTTGGGATTTTTTAAGAAAACCTTTATATCTTCCAGAATATAGTTGCTATTTTTGCAAACCATTATCAGCTTTCTGTGGAACGGGGGAGGGGCAGATTTTTTTCATCATCAATTTCTGGTCAGTCCCCTAAATGCTCTTCATGCACGAATCTTCATTTAAGAAGCGAGTTAGAGTCTATTCTTTATATGGTTGAAGTTCAAAGACAGTAGGTTTAGCCTTTCCGGATAAATTTTAAAAAATGAGAAAATGCCAAAGTGTCCGGATACTTTTGATCATATAGTATATATTGCAATGGGCAAAAAAAAAATTATTACCAAAATGATCAGCTTTATATTAGCCTCAATCATTATAAAGATTTTGAATTTTTAAAATTAACTTTTAAAATTTTTTTAATTATTTTCAATTCTATCTCAGTCAGAAAAAAAGTTTTTTCTGCAATTGGTATTTTAACAAAAATTCGAATAATTCAACATAAGAAAAATGAAGATTAATCTTTAATAATGTTGAAAAAAATTGGAAGTTATTCAAAATTGGAAATTATACAAAGTTGGATACACAAAAAGC
The DNA here is from genome assembly GCA_013235015.1 of Araneus ventricosus. Taxonomy (NCBI): domain Eukaryota; kingdom Metazoa; phylum Arthropoda; class Arachnida; order Araneae; family Araneidae; genus Araneus; species Araneus ventricosus. Next base: position 1,418,554 of record BGPR01000113.1, read on the forward strand.
AGTTCAACTACTCACTAATCCTTCTTATAATTTATTTTCATCATAATTATCCTAAAATCTCAATTTATGAGCACATTAAAACAGATTTATAACATAAGCTTTCATAGAAGTATTGTGAACCGTACATGGTTTTTACAATTAAAAAATATATGTATATAAATATTCAACAGTATTCAGAACATATTGTTCATAATTATTTGATTTGAACATTTTCATATTTATATTCAAAAATTCCTTAAGTTATTAATATTGAACATCAAGTTAAATCGAAGTGCAAATTAAAACACATCTGAAATATACCAATGTTGGTGGGCAGTTCAGGTATTTTTGATAAAACATAAACCATTTATTGCAAATAAAGAATAGTTGGGGAAAAGTTTTAAATAAACAATTGAATCAATAGGTTCAACATGTTATTTTCTCAATCATTTTTTAAATCATATTCAACGCGACATAAATTGTAATAATTATTTGTTTCATTATTATAATTTAACTTTTCCTGTGGCAGGTATTTTAAACACCTGAAAAATTAATACATCTGTTCTTTTTTTATCAGTTTATTTGTATTGTACTAAATGAATTATGTCTAATTGAAAACCTCACAAGGATTTGTTTAAAAAAAAACAACCGACATAAAAACAGCTATTTTTGATGTTAGATTACGTATGTTGCTGAGACTTTTTTCCACTTACATTCTTGAAACAGAAGTTTCATGAAGTCTACTGCCTATTAATTGATATTAGAATGATAATTACCTACTATCTATTAATTTATATTAGAAAGCTTTCTTTTCAAAACTGGAAAAACCATTTAACTGTTTGCAAGCTGAAGAAAATCAATTACTTTAACAACTCAGGGTTCGTACTGTATATATGATAGTAAAATTCAGGAGTGTCTAAGGATTTTTTCAGGAGTACAGTACAGAAAATTCAGGAGATAACGTAAAAAAAATCAATTTAGGGGAGAAGGGGGTAGTGTGGAAATTTTTATAAAATCGGCAAAAAAGTATACTAAATATCAATTCTCCCATCTTTCCCGATTGCGGTGACTCGGAACATGCACGGTAGACTCTTTCGGTGCTAAGTAAGGTCAGAAATAAGAATTCCAGATTCCATTGACTTTCTATCAATAAGGAAAAACAGAAACGTCATATTTTTATGTTTTATCATAATTTTATATTTTGCTCTTCGAGTGTAATTTTTCAGGAGACAAAAAGAAATATTAGCATAAAAAACAATTTTCAGGAGACAAAAAGAAATATTAGCATAAAAAACAATTTTCAGGAGTTTTCAGGGCCCTTGGAATAAAAAAGCAAAATTCAGGAGTTTTTCATGAATATCAGGAAGAGTACAAACCCTGACAACTGAACATTTTGTTACCACTAATTGAATTGTTTATTGCAGAAACCACAAGTCATTTTTTTTTCCAAAATTACACTTATACTGTTTTCACATTCTAAAGGGTTGTTTATACAATGAGTGAAGAAATGACAAGAGTCAAGTAAAGTCATATTATAGGTATATAAAATCTACTAGATTAAAAAAATTAATTAGTTTTTTTCAAGTAGTAGTAATATTAACTCGTGTGTTTTTCGTAGTCAACAATTCAATTACCAAGACAAGTATAAAATGTTGATGCAAGATAAATAATCAATTACCTCTAAGCTCTCGAGGTTGATTGGTGTTTTTACCACTAGTAATTTCTCCATTAGGACGAATAATCCCAACCTAAAAATAATTAAAAAATGGTATACAAATTTATTAAATAGCATATTTAATTGAAAATATTTTTGAAACCATAAAAAAAAATACATAGAAACATACTTCTTTGGCAATATTTTCCAGTCCATGCTTCTTATAGTACTTAATAAGATCTGCTTTCACAGGTGACAGTGTTCGATTATTGGGATCAGCATTTTTATTTCCAACAGAGGTAGTTGCATTATTTTGTCCTGTGAATTAAGAAATTATTATTTCATGAACTTCATTTTTTACAATGTTTTAACAATGCATTCTCTGCTGAAGGTCTAATAAAATAAAACAGTGTATTCAAATATTTCTACAAATTTGTATAGCCTTCAAAGTTCGTAAAATCAAGTTTGAAAACGAAAGTTATACTAATCAATTTAATTTATCAAATTTATTTGTTATCTTTCATTACCTGTGTCCTTTACTTAACAATTACCTTCAATATGCACTAGTGGTAAAAAAAAGAAAAAAACATAATTATAACTTTACACTGCGACAAAATAACCAGTTAATGCTTTCTCCCATCAATGTTTGCATGTCACATGTAAACATTGATGGGTGCAAGTATTAACTGGTTATTGTACATTGGAATAGCTGTCTCCTACAAAAACTTCAGTTTTGTTAGTTAATCAGCATTTGATAATTTTAAGAGTAGTTTTATAGTTCTCATAATTCTGCTGATCAGAATATCTGCAGTTAAATTCACTAACTACTCAATTCTACTATCTCCTCAGCTGATCTGCTTTCAAATACAAGATTCTGAACTTTATTAAAGAAACTGGAAATGGAAGGGAAAAGAAATGGAGTTGTCTCTTTCTTATGGCAGTTACTGAATTGAAGTATCATCATGATACTGAAGTGAAGTTAAGGCTTTAGTCTATAATCCTATTTTGCCTACTTTTCCTCCTTCCTCCCAGAGAACATAATCATCTAAACATTACTACTGAACATTAAAAAAAATGCACTTTTTTCCCCCTATTGCTTCCCTTTTATCCCTATATGTTGTACTTGCATGTTCCAAAAAGATGAAAAAGTGACAAGAGTAAAAATGAAAAATATCTGGAAAGCAATTAAAATTAACATTCATTACATGGGGTTGGTTTTATGAACAATGTTTAATACGTAAATTAAAGATTTATAAGAGTATAGTAACTATAATATCGAGATGCTTTCTGTATTAAAATAACTCATGGCGCTATCCAATAAGTCCATCATCTTACAAAGAACGTTAAAAACTGTTCCAAATACTGCTAAAAACTTTAAAATAAAACGCAGCTTGTTTTTTGTGCTAATACCGATTCCTTATCAAATTACTATAAAATAAAAGAACTTAAAAATATAATTTTAAATAGTTCCAAATAATAAAATTTTTTTAAAAAACTGCAATTCTTTTACTAGAAAAAGTACAGTCGTATATGAATGGGTCTACTTCTAAATATCAACCAAATTACATTAACAAATATAGATACTTCTGTTAATATGCACATAAACTTATAAATATTTTTTTTCTGATCATTAATCCCTTAATCATTTAAATCACAAGGACCATTCTGATACTTCTTCGATTAATTATCTAAGAATCATAGATCACTAGACAACAAAATGAAACAATTGTACATGACAACTTTGTTTGCTATTTCTGAAACTGAATTAAACCGGAACTTTCATTGTTGTTCTAAAAAATTGCATACATCCCTTCTCTCAAAAGATATTGCATCTGTTTTAGATAAACTAGTTACATTTTTACAGCTAAATATTAGAATAAAAAGTTAAAAAGTTTTAAAGTAGAATTAAATTTTAGAAATAATGATCAAATTATTTTAGCAGAATTCCCTGCAAAACATTGACAAAAGAAGCTGTACAAAAGCAAATACTACCAACATAAAAAAAAAACTGATACTGGGATATTCTAAGGCATTTTTTATAGCTGGCTTAAATAATAATAACAAATCAGAATTTTTAACACCAATGTCTGATTCAGTATGTAAATGATGCACATATCTGACAATGCAAACACAGCCTAAGCTTCATTAGTCACATGTTCTGTCCATACTAATATTCTGATTACTTGTAACAAGGGGGATAAAAGTTTTCAGCATGAGCCATTTATTCTTCCAGGATCTTTCTTTAGCACCAGCAAAATATGAAGACTTCAATTTCACTGAAGCACTTGAAAACCGTATCCTTTTAATCCTTGGATAAAATTTGAAAAAAAAATATTTTGACTTCTATATTGTTTCAATTCTTTAATTTCTTACTTCTTAAAATTCCTTTTCAGAAGATGAGTAAGCATGCTAGCACTAAAGTTTTTTTTAAAGGGAAATCAGCTCCTGAATATAGTAACCTCAGTAGGAAAATTAAAAGTTAGAAATTATAAAGGAAAAAATTATGAATTTCTAAATGTTCTGTGTAATTTGAAAATTTTTACTTTGTAGCTTTATTGATGTTTCATCAGAATACACTATCAGTATCAAAAAAAGTCGCTTCTTTTTCCTGCAGTTTGTCAAGAAAATAGAAGTATTAAAATTATCTGCTTTAGTTTCCCCCCCCTACCCATAATGATACTTAAATCCATATGAATCTCTAGATAAAATGTTCACAATTTTTACTTTCATCTGCATTGTTCTTTTTCTCTACTATTTTCAAATTTGAGTATATTAAAGTATTCCTAACTAATTCTAGGTTTAATATTTTAAAATGCTGCAAATATCAAAGATTATCTCCAAACAAATACAAGATTTGATTTAGAAATTCATATGAATCTAAACTAGATCTCAATTGCTCGATATTTATACTGAAATTTCATTGAATGGCTTTCAGTTTTCAATTTATTAGATACAGCTTTCAAATTTATGATCGCCCCTTTCCATCATTTTAAAGAAAATTCTAATTACATGTTCTATATTTTTTAGCCATTCATTAGAGAATTCAGGTTTTTTCAATTTCAAAGCATCTCAAACTTCTAGCCGGGGGCCCCCCCCCGGGGGGGGGGGGGGGGGGAGGAGGACATTCCATATGAACTAAATAGAAATGTACTACTGCATTTCAAAAAATTGCTAATTAGAAGGTTTGGCAGAACTTCATGCTCTGCATTTTTTTAAAAATCTTCATTTTTCAGAAACTCCATTATCTTTGCTTTCTAGAAATTAAAAATATTTAAAAGCTGATCTTTATATTAAAGGTAGGTTCTTTTCATAAGGACACATTCATCTTTTATTTTACAACTTTTAAAATGCATTTTACGTATCATTGTCTTTCTCTACTTTTATCAGCATTTCAATTCGGGTATGATTGCACAGAACACAAAATTAATTTATGTCCCCTCAAAATACATGCATGCTATTAAACTTGTCCACTTTCCAAACACACAGAGCACAAAAATAAAAGGAGGAATGGTAAAAGACTAAAAGAGCCAAATAGCAATACTTTTCAGATAGTGAATTCAATAGCATGCTTTCAATGTTAATGCTACAATATTGAAAAATGCTAAATAGACTTAAAAAGTCATTTAAAATAATTGATTGTGTATGTCTTTAGAGCTGAAGAACAATAAGCTATTCCAAACATCTCGTAACTTTTTCATTTTACAAATATAAATCATAGTCAATCTAATGCTGATAATTTGGAAAACACCAGAGAAATTTCATAAAAGAAGTCCATTCAAAATAACAATGCATAATTAATATCCTAGAAGCTGGTCTGAGTTACTAAAAATTTAAGGAAATAATAAGCAAATGGCTTCTTCTAGATGTAACCATGTTCATCTTATTTTAATATATGCAGAAGTTAGGTACAGCTTAGAACTTTGTGCCAAAAAACCCTACCACACCTACCTACCATAGCAAAGAATCATGAAACTTAACATTTGTGTAAAGATAAACAAATAAGAATCTAAAATAAAATGTCTGTATAGCAATTAGAATCAATCCACTTCTATCTGTAACAGTTATTTTCCTGTCTCTCAGGCAAGCAATAAAAAGTAGCCCTACTGTTAAAGCTTTCAAAGAGTAAAGAATTAAGGATAACACAAGAAGCACAAGTAATTAAGCAATAACCCATACTCTTGCCTGTGAAGCACAATCTGCAGTCAGGTAAAACAGCCACATTAATTATATTGAAGTGGTTTTATAGAAATTCAGGAGACTTAATTTAAAAATTTGCAGTAACATTAAGTAGCAGTAGGTAAGAAATTAACAGACAGAAAAGAAAAAAAACAAGCTGGGTAAAAAAACTTTCTAGCAACAAACATCTTGATGTTTGTGATAATTGTAATTATGAATTGACTTTGATATACCCAGAAAGGTGTCCGAAAGTTAGTTTTTCTTTATAAGAATATGAACATCTTTATTGCTAAGAATAGTGCTGTGACACAGAATTGTCACCCAGACAGCTTTGACAAGCTGAAATTTGATTTAGTCACTTCTATACTTGAAAAATTACTCTCTTAAAAATTACAGAATCAAGATCAACCAAGCAGATTACAAGATTTATAAGAAGTTTTTAGACTGGTTTGATTGTTACCTGTTTGAATTGGTTTAACTTCCAATACAAAAATTGAAGCCCAGAAACTTACTACAAAAGCCTCTTTTTTTTTTAATTTTGACAGAAGTCAACACTTAACATCCATTATTATAAATACAGATTCAAATATCCTCAGGATACCTATATGCAATAGCTTTAAGAATACAGGCTAATCAAGTGAAAGGATATTCTCGCATAAGTTGTAAAAAAAGTTCGAGAAATTTTTGTAAATTATCAGCAAAACTGCAGGACATTCAGAAAAAGAAAAATTGCATCAAATATAAAACTCGTACATTATAATTTACAAAACAAACCCTTACAACAATATCAGGGATTTAAAATAAATTTTGAATTTATGTTTAATGGGTTGAATTTTTTTTAAACAGAAATATATTTAACTACACTAAGCATCTTATTTTTACACTCAATACAAAATAAATTAATACTGAATCTCCGAAATATCTATCTCGCATTTTATCTGTAAGGGACTTGAAAAAAATTCAATTTTCTTAAGAACCTCTCATTAGTTTAAGACTATGGATGAAGATTTTTTTAAACTATCAAAATTAACTTAATTTCTAAAAAACAATACAACTTTCTTAAATTATAACAAGCATAAATTTGAACATCAAAATTAATTTATGAAGCTTGTGCTAATGAAACCCATAAAAGATTTTAGTTCCAAACATAACTTTGCAAGACAAATTGTGTTATTGTTTTCAATTAACATTTTACTACATCCATAATTATCAAGCATTCTACTAAAAATATTCTTTTGAAAACCAAATCATACATCACAGTCCTCCTCTTATCCCTTTATGAATCATTACTTTACAAAATCATATTTCTTTGATATATTGCCCAACTTCATTTTAAAATTTTGATCACAAACTAAGCTTTAACTAAATTCTAAGAAGGACTGTTTATCTCAAAACATATCAATATTTTAGGATTTATATTTCTAAAAACAGTTAAATATTAGTATCCAGTAGTAAGCTTTATTTAAATAAAAATTTCATTTCAAAATATTTTCATTTATAAGAATCTGATTTAACCCTTTGCGGCACAAGGCATTCAATTTTTTAAAAATATGATGAAAAAACATCCTGAATGGGTTTAGTTTATTGTCTAGACATAGAATCTACAAAAAAAAATTTTAACTTACTTCATTCTGAGAGGGAGTCACCCCCTCATACGAGAACCCCCTTAGATACAGCCACCTTGATGCACTCAAAAAATATTGTTGTATCTCACAGAAAATCATAAATTAAAATTTCAAGAAAATTGGAGGAAAAATTTCGAGTTAATTTTGTAAAATTGTAAACGTCCAGAACTGAAAAAATTTCTTATCTCCGAGGTAAGGAATTTTCCCAAACTTTATCTTTAATAATTCCTATTTCGAAACAAAATTTCATAAGGCTGCTATATACATTCTAAAAGGAGTACTATTAGCCCTATCCTAAACCTATTCTTTTCCATTTATAGTTGAATTTAATGGTTGAGAAGCAAGTGAAATTAGGTGTGTCATCAGCTCGCACATTGTGTTAATGATGAATTAGGGGTTAATCATTAATGTAAAGGGTTAATCATGAATTTAGAAAAAAAGACCAAACTTTTTAAAGATAAATGTCATTTATATTTTATTAGAAATCATTATGTTTTTAAAATAACACTGGTTTAATTTTTAGATTACACTACTTTTTTAGCAATTCCTTTTGTTCTTATTAATATATCATTGTTAAAAGGGCAAAAATAGTTTTACAAATTTTCTTTGAGGCACAAAATATTTTTAAAAGATTTATATCATTTAATTTTAATAGATTTATATATTATCATTGAAAGAGATTACACTACTTTTTAACAATTCCTAGATTTCCTATTGTTAACATATCAATGATAAACTGGAAAAAATAACAGTTTTTTTACAAAATTTCTTTAATTTCATTTCTGGCACAATGTAATTTTAAAAGATTCATATTCTTTTATTTTATTAGATTTACATTATTTGATCATTGAAAGAGAAGTATTAATAACAAGCTTCAGAGATAAAATTATCCTAGGTTTAAAAAATAATTTTGTCAGCAATGAACGAAATCTTGCTGCGGACATAAAAAAACAGGTTTATTCAACACCCAGGAGAGGCAGCTCAATGTTTTGGTTTTAGAACATAAATATATTGTCAACTCATAAAAAAATAAATTATAGAACAAAAAATATTCATCAAAAAGTAACCTTCATTAATTTTATATACCACTTGCCAAGGATAGATAGTTTTTCCAAAGCATTATGTTTACATGATAATGAAATAAGTTGATTTTCTAATAAGGATTCCAAAATATTTTTCTTTTTTTAATTTTATCTGTTAACACAAAATGCTTAATATTAATGCTCTATAAAACATTATCACACAAGAATAAAAATAGCAGTAGAAAATATACAAGCAGTAAATTAAATTTAAACAAATTAAAAATTTATTATAGGTTATTCTTTATTTTAAATAAATTATAGATCAATAAAAAAACAATTATGAAGACTTTATATAGAATTCTTTATTTATAGTTACACATGCATGTTCTAACACAATATAAGTGCATGTTCCAATACAAATAAGATTGAACTATACAAATAAAACCAATATAATTACTGCAAAAACATTTTTTAAATAAATATTGCTTAAATGTAAACAAATATGAATATTGCTGAAAGATTTTTTTTAAAAAAACCATAGAAATAACCATTAAAAAAAATGATGTTACCAAATTTGTTTTAAAGTCAAAAATAACAAAATAAAAATCTAATTATGATACCTAGATTAATAAATGTACTATTTAACAATACAAGGCTAGGAAAAATTCATCAGCTTAATGCCAAACGGCACAATCTAAAAAAATTATATTCTTGTTAATGTGTTGTATGTACTTAAAAAACTAAGGCATCTGTAATATGAAAAAGTTGCATTGTGTTCAGTTTTAATAACAAAAGTAGTGATGATACAACTGCTTTGATATTATGGAACCCATCATAATTCTAGTGCATGCTGTATACTATCTGAAAAACATTTTTTTTTTTTTTTTTCAGATAGTAATACTGTTTGATACAAAGACAGAAAATTATATTGAAAGTAGTAATGATAAGACTGTAAAGCAAAACTAATCAGGTTTTTACAGGATTAAATTTATATCAGATGTCATTTTAGCAGATGATCTTTTAATAGATATTAAAATGAAACCAATTAACATATAGTAGAGAATTTAAATAAAAATTGGAAATGTGACTAAAAATGTTAGGGCATGTTCAGGAATCATCAATGTATTGTCATAGTACGAGCTGAAACATTTAAAATTTGTGTATATTAACTCATTCGTTTAATTTAAAAATTTTATTAAACGTTAACATCTCAATTTCAAATTTATTTTCTTACTTTTCTTAAATATAAGATATTTCAAAATACACATGAATTACAAAAATTAAAACCGTAGGTAATGACTAAGGTAAAAACACAATAGAACTTGAAATGTTTCAATTAATATTAAAAATTGGGGATTCATTCAAATTTATGAAGTAAATAATAAATATTTCAGTCGTTTATTTGTTCAGAAGTTACGATAAACGGAAGAATGTCAAAATTTAGTTCGGTTAATTGAGTCCATGGATCGGGTTTCATTCTTGTATTTTTTTGAAAGCCAAATTAACTTCATTAGGGACTACCACGAACAAAATTAGTTAACTCAGTTAATTTTATTTGCATAAAATAAAAACATAAGAAGTATTTGAAAAAATAATTGCTCATGTGCAGTTTTCAGCAATGAAATGCCGATGTAAACAAAAAAAGAACTTGTAAGTACCGGAACATGGAAACATAACAATGATCTCATTTTAACACTAATAATCAATAACGTGTCAAATATCAAATCCCAAAGGTTATAATAAAACTATATACTATAACATAATGCACGTTCGTTTATAACAGGACAACATACCTTCATATTCCCAAAGATTTACCAGTGAAGCGGCACTATGGGACATGATTAAGGCGATGTTTTGGATTGAGTCAATTTGAAATAAGATTTTATTATTTGCTTAATAAAACTTGATATAGCATAACTGAAGTCTTTATTTTGTTTCAGCCTTGATAATAAATCGATAAATTCGGTTTTTCTGTTAATTTATTCTGAATTAATAATTTATACACATCAAGATGGCGACCGCGCAATCAAATTGTTAAAAACATGTGTATTTAAAATTAATTTTTAAAAACCATTAAAAATAAAAAACAATATCAAATCAACGAAAATATTGTAACTAGGCAACTTAAGATACAACAATACGCATCTACATAACTTCAAACGCTACATATCAAACAAAAAAAAATATTTTTTGATACAGAGAGCGAAACGTTTCACGTTGATGCCCGCTAATTTCGATCCGAAAATGAGAATTGAGCAGCTTAGCTTGCGTACGATTCGCTTTCCGCAAACGAGCTTGGCGGTGGTGTCACAGAAACAAATCTTATTGGTCGAAACAACTTCACGTGACATGCGTGTAGGGAAAATTTTCCCGAACAGCCGAAAACTTAGTTTCTTTTCTCTGCAATTTTCAGTAAAAAAAACTTTGGAAAACATTTCATTACAATTTAAATTTAAATTCATTAAGATTTCTCAATTCTTAATAAATATAATTAATATTTATAGAAGATAAAAGTGCTTTTCAGAAGCGGAAGTTGTATTAAAAAAAAAACAGAAAGCGCATTTAAATGCTAAGTTACAGTTATGGCTCATTTGATAGAGGCCGTAATAACGGCAAACTGCTCTTGGTCTCCGAATCTTACAATCCCAAGGGATGTTCAAACGTTATGCAAAATACATAATATAAATTTAAGTTGTTTTATTCAAAAAGATTGAAAAATATTTTCATTAGAAAAAACGCTAAATTTGCGTATCGATAATGGGAACGTTCATATAATCGGTTACGATGCCGCATTTCGTGGATCTATTTCTAATCCTGAACCATCAAAATATAAATAATTTCCATGGCATTATAACACAATGGAAAAACTGATTTTTCTTACAATTTTCTTATTTCAGAGGAACATGAAATATCTTGTTGAAAAGCTTTTTGAAGAAAAAAAATGCTAACTACTTTTTTTTTTGTTCATCCTTTGATGCTATTTCGTCTTCCCCTCAGAGAAGGAGATACTCTTTTTCTGTGGTCTTCCCTTTTTAATTCAAGAGATTAAGATATAAAAATATTTGTTTAATTTACTACAAAGAAGTATACATCTTCGTTCTTTATATTGTCGAAAGAATATCCTTGACCCAAGAAATGCAGAGGCGATACCTGTAGAAGACTTGATCAAAGTATAGATAGACAAATGCCAATGTTTTGCAATATTTGCAAAATGCGAAAATGCGATATTTGCGGTAGCGAAAAATGCTTATTTGAGTTAATTTGAATACAATGGCTCCAGGAATGGCGCTAGAGTTTGCCCTATGGGAGGGGGCCGATTTTCCAGCCGGGGGGCACGGTCTCCCCGACAAGGGGGCACGACCTGCTGTATGGGGCGACGAGTTCAATAAAATTGGTGTAAATTTTTTGCCAGATTATTATTTAGCTACTACATTTGAATTCCCCCTTACAAAAATTTCCCCCGGCGTGATACAAAATTTCCTGATGGGGGCTCTGCGCCCCCGGTCCCTCCTCTGGCGTCACCCCTGAATGGCTCACAATCAGTTGTGGAGAATCGTGGGAATTCACATTTTTCAGTGAAGATTTTGTGATTTATGAAGAAGTTAATTTGAATACAATGGTTCACAATCAGTTATGGAGAATCATGGGAACTCACATTTTACAGTGAAGGTTTTGTCGCGAGGACATTTAGGGGACTTCCACAAATTGATGAAGACGAAAATGATTTGAGCTCACCCTGTTTTACAGAAAGCTGATAATCAGGGGTGTAGTGGAGCCGGCACTGCTGTTTTAATGACAAATAAATAACAAAAAATTGTGAAAATTTCCTTAAAATAGCTCGAATTTTGTCAGCCAGCTTAGAGCGTTCCGGTACTGCTTTTAGAGCGTCCCTCCACTGTTTATTTTGCAACTACACCACTGCTGATAATGTTTTGAAACTTTCATCAATCTTTTTGCTTCTTATGCACATTGCTTTCATGCATTTTCATAAAAAATATCATGATTATTCGGGAAGAAATAAGGATTTTTTTTAAACATCCCCTTTTTGCATGTTTTTTGCTTATAACATGCAGAGTTTTACGTCAAATTTTGCGAAACTTACAGAATACTCGACAATATGAATATTTGAGGTAATATGAGTATTTGTAGTAAATACTTTTTAATTGTGCATGCGCAAAACAGAGCATAAATTTTCTTTCATAAAGTCGAAGCCAGGTATCTAAGTCAGTTTATATAAGAATTCCAGTAGATACCATTAAGATTATTTGTAGGAGGTATTGCAACCAGAAGAATTTCTGTGGTTCTCTAAGAGTAACAAAATGATGAGGAGTTTCCCATAAATCAATATTTTTTAATCTTGAATCTTCGAATAACAATATTTAATTTTATGAAATTTGAATATCCTGAGTACCCACCTGAACTTATAAATTAAATACATATTTAAAATTGGAATTCGACGATTAATACTCGAATTGATGAAATTAAACTATCGACAAAACTCGAATTGATGAATTGAAAGATATTGATGAAATCTTCAAAACAATTTGTGTTTGCCAAAATAAATAAAACGTAGAAAAATATTTTTTACCCTGCATTTATTAAAAATAGCCTATCTACATATATAAAAGAGGAATGTGTGCATGCGTATGCGCGCGTACGTGTGTGTTCGTTTTTCGGTTCTTTATGCACGTCCTTGGACTTACGACGACCAAATTTGGCACAGTGATGGATTGGTACAAGAAGGAGCTAACACCGTAAAAAATATTTAAAATTAAAATTAGATTTTTATTTATTTTATTAAATAACGAAAATTATTTTTAGACGTTTTTCACCAATAACTTCTGAAATTCTTATGGTACGAAAATTATTTTTGCATCACCTTAAAGAGGAAAAATTATTTTTCTAATGATACCAAATTAATTGCGGTACAATTTTTTCTCTAACTGTAATAAAGGATTCAAAATTCATTTTAAACTCAAATTGCAACAATGATTTATTGTTATTTAACCGCCATTTGCGGCTAGCTCACAGGAAGTGAAATCGACAGTTAAAATAAAGTTGGGCCATAGTTGAATTAAATTAGATTTATTGTTCACACATCTTCCAAATAGAATTATTCTAGATTAACTAAGATTACATTAAACAATTCGCTAAGCATGGCGAGATTTGCCCGTCCCTATGAGAGGGATTAAAGCCAGCCTTCTCGCACGAATAGTCAAACCACTCTGTCTATCTTGCTTCTCATTGCCAAAAGTTCTTGCAGCGCCATCCAACGGCAGGAGGGCGAGACAAAATGTGATTGTCACAGATTCCCCCTCTGGTTACGACGTCTACCAGACCGTCTCGATGAGGAACCAGAAGTACAAGTCTTTCGTGGTCTTCCACGTTTTCTGAGGGGGTGCACCGGTGTCGCACTTTTGTCCTGTTTGTACACTTTCAGTGCTTATGTGTGGTATGTTCCCATGGGTTCATTTGGATTGCCTGGGTTGGCGATTACATAAGAAGTGGGTGATTTTTGGGTGAGGATGATATAGGGTCCATCTCTTTTTGGCATAAACTTGGTAGCACACCCCTTTGCGGCGTTACTCAAATGATGAGTAGTGACAAACACCCGGACTCCAGGAAAATAATTAGGAGCCTTCCGTCGCTTCCTATCACCACATTCCTTACGCAAATCTTGTTGCATCTCAGCAATTTCTTTGAACTCAGCCATAAATTTTGAGAATTTTTTTAGATATGGAGTAATTTCTGGTACAAATGTATCTTTTAAGATAACACTTGATAACACTTGACTTAAGATAACGTAGGTCATTTTGAACCTCGTCGACTGTGCATCGGCGTACCTACATAAAATGGCGACCAGGGCAAATACAAAAATATCGCCCCACGCCCACCTCTTCTTAAAACTGTAATCCGCATACCCCTCCCCCAAACACTTGATGCCAGGGAGTGTTAAGATTGAAATTACAATTAAACTGAAATAATCTCTACTACTAATAAAGGACAATGTGTGTGTGTGTTCGTGTGTTGGTTCTCTACAGGGCAGACCGATAGACAAAGAGCTACGAAATTTGCCACAAACATACTTTGGAGGATGGGAATGTGCACCTCGTAACCTTTTTTCAAAATTTTAATTAATTAAAAATTAACCGAAATTTTGGCGTTTTTCCTCAATAACTTCCGAAAATCTAACAGGAGAAAATAATTTTTACACCATCTTAAAGTGCAAAAAATTACCTTTCCAATGATATCAATTAAGTTGCCGTACATTTTCGGCATAATTTACAACAATACTTTTCATTGTTGCGACGCAACTCAAACCGTTTTCATTGTTTAAACAAATATTTAACTGCATATTTCTCTTTCATTGTTGTAATCTGAGATATATCCTAATACATTTTCCTCTCATATTTTATTTCTTCAAAATTTTTGCGAAATCTGTAAACCAAGCTCTCCGAGATAGGGCTTTGCTTGCATTATGAATTATATCCATTAATCTGAATGGTTATGGTTACTACTTTTTCATTCTTTTCTCAGCATGTTTTAATCCAGCTAACATGCCGCTGGCCATAAAATGTGCTGCGTCATTTTAATGTTGAAATCAAATGCATATTTTACAAGAGGAATGAAAGTGAAGATAGTGCTGACGAACAATAGAAAATTAAAAAATATTAAAAAGAAAAAACTAGAAATATATATATATATATAACAGAAGAAGTAATAAATAATGATAACAATACACATTTTTGCGCGCCCAACGCAGCAGCATCCAGTGATTGCATCAACTACATATTACTACAGTGAAACCTCTCTGAGCGGCCACCCCTCCGTTCCGAGAAAAATTGGCCGCTCAGAGGGGGTGGCCGCTCTGAAGGGTTTTCGTTACAATTACAAGATAATTGCTATAATACATAATATAAACAATTTACTTGATGCTGTTGAGTTGAGCACGCAAAAAGGCTTATTGTTATCGTATTCTGTTTAAATCTCTTCTGTATCTTTTTTTATACTTTTTTCTTTTTTTACCATTTAATTTACATTTCTATTAATTGTTTCTGTATTATATTATAAATAGCTGCATATGCGCCATTTTATATATTACAAAGAGTTTTAATTAATTTTTGACTAATTAATTTATACTTAATATCTTTGTTAAATCTTGTTAATTATGACTGATAATATAAACAAGTCTGGCACATATTTCTTATTTAAAATGAAGTTTGAGACTTATCTAAAGAGAAAATAGTACTTTGTTTAATAATTTTTTACATTTTTTGAAAAAAAGTATACAACTTGTGACTGTTTTAAGTTTTTACCCTTCTCGGGGGAAAAAAAAACCCCATTTTTTCAAGTTCGTTTTTCAGTTTAAAAAGTAAATCTGTAACCGATGCTTTTGTTAAATGGGATGGGCGAACCCATCCGGCGGCCGTTCAGAGGGGTTGGGTGGCCGTTGCTAGGGGTTATTTTAACATTAGGTCTATGGGCCGAAAAATCCGTGCCACGAAAAATTGGCCGTTAAGAGGGGTGGCCGCTATGTAGGGGTGGCCGTTCGAAGAGGTTTCACTGTACTATTAACCAACCAGTAACTAAAGAATTAAACAGAAATTCCCCAATAACAGAATAGTTAAAACACATAAAAGAAAAAATTAGAAAATAAAAGAAAATGCAATCAAAATGAAAAAATTGGAGGGGAACTCAAATGGCGAACATTTTCAAAGAGCCACCCGCCAAAGGAGTTCTAATTTGGACAAATTTTCTGTCGAGGGCAAGAGTTACGAAGTCAAGAATATACCCTCTGTGGCTCTGAATTTGTCCATTAATTGAAATATAAGAAATAATCCCTTTGAAAAAAAGAAACAAACAAGCAAAATAAAAACCTTTATAAACCTTTTCTTTCATCTATCTCGGCTGAGAGTGAATTATTTTTTTACATCCTCAAGTTTTTTTTACTGGATATGTTATAAAGGTTTTTATTATGCTTCTTTCTTTCTTTTTTTTCAAAGGGATTATTTCTTATATTTCAATTAATGGACAAATTCAGAGCCACAGAGGGTATATTCTTGACTTCGTAAGCTTTGCCCTTGACAGAAAATTTGTCCAAATTAGAACTCCGATGGCGGGTGGCTCTTGGAGAAAGTTCGCCATTTGAGTTCTCCTCCAATTTTTAGAAATTATGGAAATCTCCTAAGAACTTCATATGCACTTAATAAATATCCTATGACAAATCTAAATTCGAAAAAAAATTTCCTTATTGTGAGGTCTTCTCTCGCGCTGAAGTTCCCACAGGAAAAGACCCCACACAAACCTTTTAGGACTAGCAGAGAAAGAGCCGCGATGTAATCTAGGGTCATAAAACTACAAACGACTTTGCGCAACCGCCGGGCAAAGGACCCCACGTAGAGTTGGCCACCTCAGAGACCATCAAAGAACTCTTAAAGTTCCGACCCTCGGCCAATGGTCAAAGGAGAAAGAAAGCGAGGCTAGTGGTTGGAAGCTAAGGTCAACCACCCGACAAATCCCTGAGACTTAGGTTATCGGCCACGCCTCATAGGGCCCGGCGAAGGAGTTTATAGTTTGGAGTTTTGGAGAGAGAGGGGGAGATCGATGGAGAATTGATTTGGAGATTCGAGACTCGATTCTTGAGATCAGGAGAAGATTGAGAAGTCAATCTCGGCGCGAGATTCTGCACTTGTACGGGAGTTCTTAGACTCCGTGGAATCGAAGCCAACCCTTGGCTAGAGAGCTCCTTTGGAGAGCTGCAACGCATTAGAGCATTCCTTTAAGGGATCCCTAGAATCATAGTGAGCGTCGAATACCTCACTGGAAATTACCGACTTGGTAACTCATATAACCCTTGGTGGTTACGTTGATTAAAATGATGTGGTATAAAAGATGAAAATATTGTCGTTGAAAGATATGATGAAACTGTGATCATGAATGAAGATGACTGGAATCTCTTGAAAACAGAGCTTACTTTGGAGGAGTATGTGAACTGTGATACCGATGCACGACAAAGAGAATTATTCTCAATTGATGAATTAACATAAGACAAATTCTCTGGGGCTAATTTAAGCGATGAGGAAAGAGACTGCGAAGAATTTAATTCACCTTCCCTTAAAGACCCAATGAATACCCTTGAAAAATCCCATTCCTTTGAACTTATGTTTGTTAAAAACTAGTGAAAAAACATTCATTGAATTTCATTCTATTGATAATGCTATACTTAATACTCACAAGCAATTAGCACGTCAGACGACGATTGAGGAATTTTTTAATTAAACGCAAATCTCCATGCACATCTATACATATAAAAGGCAATGTTCGTATGTGTGTGTCTTACAGTCTAGGAAACTACTGGACCGATTTACCCGCGGTTTTTTGCAAACTGATCCGCGTTGTCCGGGTCAATTTTAAAGCTATTGAAATCCTCGATCTGACCATTAAAAAGAAAGTTAGGGGTTTAATAATATTTTAATGTTTGGCTGCGGTTTGGCGATGGTTGATAAAATGCTTGGGGCAACTCCTTCCTAATGTAGGGTTGCTTTCTGTAAATAAGTCAGTTTCGGCGGCAATCTCGGGAAGGGAAGTGAGATCTTAGCCTATTGGTGATCGTTATTTTTGAAATAGCTCTTGCTTCTCAGTACAACGTATAACACTATAATTTTTATGTGTGTTGTCTATCTTAATAGATATATTTTTCTAAAATCTTGTGTCTTCCTTTCAAAAGACGGAAACATTACAAATACAATATCGATACGAACTTGAATTTGTGTTATGGGATTTGAAGCAACAATGGCTATTATCCCCTACTTCCAATTAGATGCAGTGCTAATCGTTCCAGAAAAACCTGAGCAGGAAGTTCCATAGCAAAGGTTAAAACAGTCCTTGACAGTATTAAATCAATCCCAGTGGTAGTTCAGAGGACGTCGAAATGGAGAATAAACAATGGATCCGAAACACTTTTTGCCAAATAGATGCAGCTAAACAATGTCGAAGTACTTCAGAGTTTGAACAAAGATGAGAAGTTGATTCTTGTTGGCTAGAACATGAGACAAAAGTACATCATAAGTGATGTTTGCAGAAACTATATTTAATTTTCTCCAGAGTATAACTCGAACAGATGCATATTTTTGGCATTTTAGTAGAATGTGAGAAATGTCATTTATTTTGTTGCATACTCTGCACAAAGGATCGGGATGGAGGTTGAATTTATAAAGAAGACCTGGGGTTGTGATAGTTTTGCTAATAATGCGAGCAATTAATCTATCTTGTACTCGGTTACCAGTCCATTTAGAAATGGTTAGAATGTCCGGGATGTTTCCAATCAATAATTGATATTTACTTTTATGGTAGTTTTCTTCAGTTATTTGGAATGATTGCTTTTTAAGGTGGGAAAGAATGTCTTCTGAGGCAATCCAATCTATATAGGGTGAAAAATCTGATACTTGCTTTGCAATAGAATCTGCCTTTGCATTCCAAGAAACCCCAGAATGACCAGGAATCCACAAAAAAGCAATGTTTTGATTAAGATTTTTCCGAATATGGATTTTTGCAGCCAGACGCTGTATGACTTTTGGGGAGTGGAAAGATATGTTTTTCAGACACGAAAGAGACGAAAAACTGTCTGAAAGGATTAAAATATCTTTTTCCGAAACAACGAGTTCATCCAATGCTTGGCATATCGCTAAGACTTCAGCAGTAAAAACAGAATTTAGAGGGTGAATACGATAACAAAATTGCTGTAAACAAGAAAAACCCGCAATGGAGGTGTAACAGTGAGATTTAGAACCATCAGTGGCGATGATAAAATGATTTGGGAAAAATCTTTGGATGCATTCAATGAAATCAGAGGAGATTATTGAAGAAGGAAGTTCTTTGTTTTGAAAATAAAAGTCTTTAAGAAAAATTTCACATACGTTTAGACTGGAGTGTGGGAAAATGGGAAGAGATATTATATGATCTGGAATGCAATTGTGGTTGCGAAAAGTGATTCTGAGAGATTCTGCATCTTTTTCGACCAGATGTGAGTAAATTCTATCAGGGGTATGGAATAATGTAGAAAAGGGTTGAGTCGTGATTTGTTTAATAAAAGATTGTATCCCTAACCGCTTAATTTTCTCAGAGAGTATTTCCTGCCCTGCTAGCATTAGCAAGATAACTTTAGGAGTCCAAATTGGAATTCCGAGGGCTATTCTAAGTGATGTAGTTTGTATGACATTGCAGGCTTTGAGTGTGTTTCTGAAAATTAATTAATGATTGGAGAACTATAGAAAAAAAGGCTGAGGATACTGTTATTAGTAATTGTGATTAAATGTTTGGTTCTAGGACCATTTCTTTTATAACCAAGCATCTTAAGACCATTAATTATTTTAAGCGCTTTATTTCGTAAACTTCTGAGAATATGTCCGTTTTGATTATATTTTGAGAACTGGATTCCAAGGTATTTGATCGATTCACTAATAGAAATGGAATACCAGCATAAGTTATACGCGGAAAGGAGGTGACCTGTTTGTTTGACAATTCAATTATTGCGCTTTTTTCCGGGCAGATTGTTAATTTCCAATAACAGCACCATTTATAAATAAGTTCCAAAGTATTCTGAATTTTAGTTTGGATATAGGTTAAAGAGTGGTGGGAGCAATAAACAAAAATATCATCGGCAAAGATTGAACATTCAACATTATTATCCAGAGTTTCGAAAAAGTCATTCATAAAAATTACATAAAGAATAGGTGAAATCACGGATCCTTGTGGTAAGCCTTTAAAACTAGTTTTTGTATTTGAAAGAAAGTTTCTGCATTTAATCTGGAAAGACCGTTCCTGTAAGAAGTGGTGCATCCATTTAGTAACTTTACCAGATATACCTAATTGAAGGCATTTGAGAATGAGATCATCAACATGTACAGAGTCGTAAGCACCTTTGATATCCAGGCTGACAGCAACAAAAAATTTCTTGTTTTTCCGGGCTTCGGAAATCGCTGAATAAATTTTATAAATTGCCGTATGGTTATCTCTAAAAGGGAGGAATCCATGTTGGTTTGGGTTCAACTTTTTCTGACTAGTGAGGAAATGGGTTATACGATGCGTTAAAATACACTCGAAGATTTTACAGAAGACAGAAGTAAGGCCTATTGGTCTGTATGAAGTTAATTTAGTTTTATCTTTATTGGGTTTAGGAATTGGGATAATGATAGTGTGTTTCCAGGCTTTGGGAAGAACAGAAGAATCAAGTTGTTGTTGCAACATACCCAGAATTTTTAAAAGGGAAGCATCATCAAGATTTTTGAACCAGATTGATGGAATGTTATCTGCACCTGGAGTGGAGTTTTTTGTCTTATTAATTGCTCTTTTAAGCTCCCAAAATTCTATATTTCTATTCAAAAATTCATTTTCAGTGCTATAATCCAAGGGAATAGGCTGTACTTCATGAGAATAACTTGAAAAATGATTGGCGAATAAGTTGTTCTGCTTTATGGGATCGGTTACATACCTATTGTTATGAAAAATGATCTCGTGATTTTTAACATTAGGATTTGTATGACTTGATAACTTGTTCAGTATTTTGAAAAACATACGTGGGTTTCGAGAAATTTTACTGATGTTATCCCAGTATTTTTCTTTGGCTTTTTTGAAATGAAATTTAAACTTACTTCTGTATTTCTTATATTTAATCCACTCTGTAATCGCAATATTTCTTCTGGCTTTATTCCAGGCAAGTTTTTTCAGATGACTAAAATGATGACAAGCAGCATTCCACCAAGGTGGATAATCTTTATCAACTAGAATTTTGTTTGATGTATGGGCACTGATGGTTTTTGAAATTTGATCTGTTATCAAATCAATGTTAGGTTGGCTTGTTGTTTTAAAAATTTCAATTGATTTTGTAATGATTGGTTTCCAGATTATAGTTTTAATAGAGTGGGTTGTGTTCTGAAATTTTGACCAGGAAATTACGATGGGGATATGATCGCTTTCAAAAGTACAGTCAGAAACGTAACAATCAATTTCATTGTAAATCGAAGCCGAGCACAAAGTTAGGTCAATGATCGATGAAGTATGAGGATTAGAAATATGAGTTGGAGCAGAGGTGTTAAGCATGGAAAAATCTGAATTGTTAAGCCAATCAACAAAGCTTTCACTGAGCGACGACTGCGAACTCCCCCCCCAAAGGGGATGATGGAGGTTGAAATCCCCAAAAATAAAAATCGGGATGCTAAAGGAGTCGAGGAAACGCTTAATGGATGCAATGTTGAAACCATTGTTAATGATGAAATGGTGCATAAATGTTTATGATGATGAAGTTTAGATTTTTAGAATGGATTTCTACAGCCAAGACTTCTAGATTAGGATAATTTTCTATGGAATAAATCACTCTTCCTGATATATTTTTGGGAATACCTATGAGTAAACCGCCACCAAGTCTGTTGCTTCGATGAGTTCGAAAAAAATTTTATTAGGGTGAGACAAATTATCGTCTGCTTTAAAAAAGGTTTCCTGGAAGATCCAAAAGTTTGCAGTAGAAAAAGGTGGTTGGTGAAGCCAGATCTTTTTATTATTAAGACTTCGACAATTCCACTGTACGAAAGACATGAAAAATTAACAAAAAACTGCTGAAAGCACGCCTGAAAAGGCAAAACTAAAAAGTTACAGCGACAACAAAAGGAAAAACGGCAAGGAAACCATGACTACACACAAAAGAAAGTCCACAGTTGATTAAAAAAGCAAACTGAGCGGTTGAAGAGAAGCAAAAAACACCAATGACTGAAAAAAACAACTTGAAAGCAATGCAAAGAAAACACTTTAAAGGAGCAAGGCAGAAAAAACAATTGACCCAATGCTTTTGGGAAGAAAAAAGGAAAAAAA
The DNA here is from genome assembly GCA_013235015.1 of Araneus ventricosus. Taxonomy (NCBI): domain Eukaryota; kingdom Metazoa; phylum Arthropoda; class Arachnida; order Araneae; family Araneidae; genus Araneus; species Araneus ventricosus. The sequence continues at coordinate 1,440,873 of BGPR01000113.1, forward strand.
AAAGGGGCCGACTAAATGACTTAAGTGTTCTTGCCACCTGCACCTATTGCATGGGAAGGCTTGAACTAAGATCCAAATTCTTTGGAAGCTTCTTTTTTCGAGTAGGCGATGTGTTTGTCTCTAAACTTTGTACGATGATTTTGTACATGTTCTGCATGATGGACTCAATGGTCTTGTGCAGCATGTCCGCAAAAATTTCAGTCTGTTTTTCAAATTTTTGGTTAATTGATTGAAGGAGGCATTCGAATTTTTCATTAACAGATTGAAGGAGAGCTTAAAATTTTAGGTTGACTGTATTTTGTAGCTCGGCGGAGGCTGGAGGACTTTTGACAACTTCCGAATATTTCACATTTTGTAAATGAAATACTCTTCGAGCTTATCTAGTGGTGATATGATTCCGGTATTTGAATTCCAATATTTTTTTCTCTTTAATGTAAGCCGGGCACGAATTCGATTTAGCATTATGAGATCCTTTACAGTTGATGCATTTTTCGGTCCTTGACATGGCCCAACATGTTCTTCACTGCAAAGAAAACAAACATTAGTTTTGTCACAGATTCGGGAAGCGTGTGCAAGAGAATAACAATTTGTGCACTGGCGAGGACGGTCTATAAAGTGTTGGATTTTTTGGTTAATGAACCAGATTTTAATTTCATCAGGAATAGTTTTACCAAGGACTATAATCAGTACCGGAGACATATCTTTAACCGAATTTTGTTTCAAAAATCTTCGCATTTCGATAACGTCCATATCATTTTCCCCTTGAATTTCTTCTGCCAATTCCTCCATGGGAGTATTAACCGGTATGTCGAAAATCAAATATCTGGAACAAATATTTTCCCATATAACGTCCGTACTGATGTCTGTGTCCATGAATTTAGTCAAGGAGAGGAGTTGGACAGCACAAAGCCTTATCCTTAGTTGTAAATAATATTTTCCCCTGTCAGGCACGGAGACATAGGGCGGCGTTCTGTCTAGTATATTTCATATTTTCAATGTTGTCATGTCTGTTAACTACCTGCTTGATAAAAGCTTGAACCAGAAATGGGTTCGAATGAGGTAATGTCTTGTTTTTCTCCGCATTTGAAACTATAACATTTATTTCGTTATACTGTTTTTGTCCAGAACGAAGAACAAGTTCATTAGGAGTTTTGGAGCTCTTGAAGTAAATATTGTTCATAACTGTACCCAAAGTCTGTGGTTTTTCGTTACTCATATTTAATCCAGCATCACTGTTCGATACTTCAAAATTCGAGTGCGTTTTGCCAAGAGGAAAAAAACAACAAAAAAAAAAGATGGACAGATAAGCTTACCTGTCTTCTTCAGACGGAGAAAAGAAAAACAAAAAGCACCTTACGTTAAGAAATACACACTAAGCAAACACGACAGTAGGTGAGAAAGCTTCAAAACGAACAATTTCGAATATTCCCACACAACCCTCAACCTTCACGACCTCCGACCAAAATCCAATATCGATAGTAGCAGTACTATTAATTAAATGTAGATGGCGCCACGAGACAGTACTTTCACAAGGTAAGAAATGTTGTCGCGCATGCGTAGAAGTAATCTCGAAAGCTGTTAAATTTTGCGAAATGTTTGTTTAATTTTTTTTATGTTCTGTAAGTTTCTTAATGGTCAATATTAATTGTGATGATTTTGCTGCATTACCAAGTGAAGTTTTGTAAGTATTTTTATTTTACATTCGGACTGTTCGACTTTGCTGTTGGAATTGCATTTTGCTGTTAATAAAAATGCCGCAAAAACGACAAAATATTGGTCGTCGTACAAATGTAGCCAAGAGAAAACGAGTAGAAAGACAAAATGAAACAGAAGAAGAAACAGCACAACGAAATGAAGGAAATAGATTACATATGTCACAGTCACATGCTACTGAATCATCACAACAACATGAAGCACGCAATGAAGCAAGTCAAGTAAGAATTAGAGAATTAAAACAATCTTTGTCATATAGTGATCGAAATGAACAACGTGGCAATAGTCGATTACGTATGCAAATGAATCGATTAAATCAATTGGTAAAACTTGATCGTATTGCCAGGAATGGCGCTAGAGTTTGCCCGATGAGGGGGCCCGATTTGCCCGACAGGGGGCCCGATCTCCCCAACACGGGGGGACGAGTGTAATGAAATTGGTCTCAAATTTTCGTCAGATTATTATTTACGTACTACAGTTGAATACCCCGTACAAAAATTTCCCCCGACGGGATACAAAATTTTTCCCCGACGGGGGGGGCAAAACATCCCCGACAGGGGGGCCCTGGCCCCCCCCCGATCCCACCTCTGGCGCCACCCCTGCGTATTGCATTTCAATATAATTCGGAAATTCATTATAGTTTGCATCCAGTTGTAGTTGTTGAAAGTATTAGTAAAGTTTGCACAGATTGCAAGGCATTAAAATTCAAGAATGAAACACCTGGGGTGTGTTGTTTGAAGCCACCACTTGAGTCATTGTTCTCATTGGTCACTGGTACTCCAACACAATCGAAGTATTTTTTGAATAACATACGTAATTATAAAACATGCTTTAAATGACTTTGTTTGGTGAAACGAATATAATAATTGAGAATTATATGCCAACATTCATGGACAAATATTGTTGCATCTAATATGACAACACATTTAAAGGACTAATCAGGTTCCCTGAATCTACCCGATTCTCTCATGGACCTGGTGTAAAAGTCTCTCAATAATACAGCCCATCTTGGCAAAAACGATACTTTATTAAAACAGCTAAAACATTAAACATTATATAAAACCAACAAGTAACATAACACAAAAACAAGAACTACAGCTACTATCACTGCATAGCCCCACAACTGCAATAATGCCCACAATCCGGGCCTTTAAAGGAAACTGCCAGAAGACTGCGCATGCTCCAGACTCCCCATGCTATGGCGCAGGTTTTTGCATCCAACAAATATACCATAAAGCATTCTCTTTATTACCACTTACAGATACTGACCACAAATTTTTGCAAATATATTTCATTGGAAATTCAAAATTCGATACACACACATCAAAACACACATACGAACACTGCCTTTTATATATATAGATATCTAATTTTAAATAAATATAATAATTGATATCAAGCTTTTTCAATTGTGTTTATTTAATCTATATATATTCTCAAATCTAGCGAAGCATTGCCGGGTTGTATGTTCCACATTTCCTCCTAAACCACTGAACCTATTTCAAACACATTTTGGAAACTTATTATTTAAGACAAGAGGAAGATACCTGTCAACTTTCCGAATTCCAAAAGTTTATTAAATAGTCATTTAATTAGAAATGGACCGAAACCGTTTTTCCAAAGTAACTTCGGAGCAAATTATCCCACAAGAAATATTTTTATACCATCTTAACGTTCACAATTTTAAATTTTCAATGATACCAATTTTATATGTGTGAAAGTTTTCCTTCGATTTTTATTAATTTTTCAAAATTTGATAAATAATTGATTACATGCATGATGTTGAAATAAAGCAAATTTAAAGATACTTCGTTACTAGGAAACGGTTAGACTTTGAACTAATTTTATTTTCTGATATATTTGTTTATTTTGATAAATATTTTATATAAGAAGAGAAAGATCACTGTTAACTTTTAAAAGCCCAAAAGTTAATTAAAATCTCAATTAATTAAAAATTAAGTACGATTTTGGCGTTTTCCGTGAAATTTTTCGAAAATATTATCTCACGAAAACTATTTTTACACCATATTCAAGTTTAAAAATTAGCTTTTCAGGGACACAAGTTATATTTCCGTTCAATTCGTTCCCTCATTTTAATAATTTTTAAAAAATTAAATTGTGTATAAAATTCACAATATGTAACATTTTTTTTATTGCTCAAGAACAAAAATACATACGAACAACTGTTACTAGAACACAAACAGAATTCTGGAGGAAGACTCAAAGAAAAGTTTTTAAAAGAATTTTGGGTATTATAATGTTCTATACGAAAGTAATTTTTACATTAAAAATATTAGACATGAAAGTGTTTTAATTCCCAGCAACTCCGGACGTAGCAGCTAGTCTATACTTACAAAAGAAAATGTTTGTTTGTTTGTGTGTGTGTGTGTGTGTGTGTGTGTGTGCGTGCTATATCCAGACGAATCTATCGCACTTACAGCCATGAAATTTGGCACACAGGTAGTTGTAATGGTGACTGAATGCACCTCGAAACCCGAGTAGTTTTAAAATTTAATCTAGAATTTTTTTATTTAATGTTTTGTGTTGTTTTGGGCCATTCCAGCTTTTCGGCGATATCTTTTGAAAATATGATCTCACAAAATCAAAAAATTATCTTACACGATCAAAAAATTATCTTTTCAGTGACACAAATTTCATTTGCGCACATTTTTTTTCAGTTTAATAAATTTTTCAATATTAATCTTACACACAATTTGTAACAAAATTTTTTTTATTGTTGAAGAACAAGAATACTTACGAAGAACTGCGCCCAGAACACATTAACATAATTCTAGAAGAACGCACGAAGAAAAGTTTAAAAGTAGACAATTCACAGAGACGATCAACGATTTATATCAGGAACAACAGCCTGTTTGCGCAGCATACGTAGTATGAAGCAAATAAAATCTGTTCTTTATTATACATCGTACAAAAATCAATGTTCAATGGCTTCGATAAATAGATATAGATTTTGTTTATTTTTAGTCTTTTAAAAAATATATACAACTAGCAATACGTTCACGGCGTTGCCCGTGGAATCAGGACTTCAAAAAAATGGGGGAAATGCCCACAATGACACGAAAGTTTTGAAAAAAAAAAATCAAGACAAAAGATACACATTATTGATTTTTCCACTTATTTTTCTTTGCGCAATGACATTTGAACGGTAGGAAAACAGTACAGAATACGTTGATCCAAAACAATATCAAAAAATTGAAATGTGAAAATCATTATTAGACAGCAAGCAAAATATGCGAGACAAAGAAACATGTTAAGACACTGCCGATAGCAGTACGCATACGGCGTTGCCCGTGGAGTCAGGACTTCAACAAAATGAAAAAAAGCCCACATGCAATTACATGAATGAAAGTTTTGAAAACGAAATCAAAACAGAATGTATAGGAAGGGTGAAGGTTTGTTCTCCGGCGTATGCCCCAGGACGGGGTTCTTAGCTTGTGCCGGGTTACCAAAATTCAAATCTCGAATACCATACACACAGAATGTATATATTGTTGCAAAAGGTCTCTCTGTGGTGTATGATGTAAATAGTCCAACACGCAGGATAATGGAGAATGAAGGTTTATTTACAAATATGCAGGAAAACACGTAGCACAGGTACAGGAAACAATAGTCCTTGCACAGATTACCAATGTAAATAGACAACAATTCACAGGTAATGACAGTTCAGCACTTTGATATCTAACAACACAAATGATACATTTAATTTGTTGTGTATGGCATTTTCAATCAGTATAGTTCATTAAATTGTTATTTTTCAAGGCTACATCATTTTTATTAAAACTACTTACATAAGGTAAACATTCGAACTGGTTTTATCAGTACAGTACTGATTTTTATTCTTTCGTCTAGGTTAGTCGTAAAATGCAATCAGTACACAAATATTTATCAATTTATACAAACATGTACTGATTTGGGAAGAGGGAAATAAAGTAGTTTATAACAATGCCAAAAATTCGATTTTTGAAAAATCAACCTTTAATCAACACAACTTCCAATAATATGACTTCAAAAACAACTTCTCTAGTCCTAGATGTTACGGTACTAAACTTCTTTTAGTAGGTTTTTTCTTTTATTATAAACTCGCCGTCTTGTTCGCCAGGAATATAATTTCAACTGAATCTCTTATGTGTAAATTGATATTCATGGTTCCCTTAACAAAGTAATTTTAAATTTCAAATTTTGATAGACATTTAACCCATGTTCTTTCAGTAGCCTTGCACCTATTCTGTTCGTTGTCTGCATGTTAGCTGGTTGCAAATATGCTGATTAAAACATATCATTAAACATTAAGATATTACCTTAGCTTTCAACAATGGAAGAGAAGCATGCAAATAAATATTTGTTTTGACAATGAAAACGGTTTGAATTGCGTTGCGAAAATGAAAAGTAATGTTGTAAATTATGCAAATATATATTTTTTAATTTATTAAAATAAGAGAAAAAAAATTGTACGTCAACTTAATCGATATCATTGAAAAGGTAATTTTTTGCTCTTTCAGATGGCGTAAAAACCATTTTTGTGCTGTACTATTTTCAAAAGTTATTAAGGAAAAACACAAAAATTTCGTTTAATTTTTAATTAATTAAAATTCTAATTAAAATTTCAAAAAAGGGCTCCGAGGTGCACATTCTCACCCTCCAAAGTATGTTTTTTGAAAATTTCGTAGCTCTAGATCCAGCGGTATGGCCTGTAGAACGCCAACACACATTCTCCTTTATTATTAGTAGAGATGTTTTATCAATATTTAATTTTTATTTCCGTTTTATTTAGTTTTAGTCGATGTATGCACCAAACAAATGCAGTCGATGCATACGCATAACATATTTTTTTATTAGTTTTGAAAATATAGTTAACGTGTTCCCAATTTTTTCCCTTTCAGTGTGTCCTGATTTTCAGTTTTTGGAAAATGTTTACCTTATACTTTTCCCCTCAGGGGCACATCTTCTATAGATGTGACGGGCTTCACGACCCCGAGGTACCCTAGTGTCTGCTCTCCTTTCGAGTTTTGCCTCTTATTTGAGTTTCAACTTTTTTTCTTCCTTCCCTCGAGGGTAGGCGAGGGAGCTCTCCATGAGAAGCAGTTGCCGCTCTGTTTGCTTCTTGCTTCTCATGGACAGCAAATTACCCCCACGTGTTGGCCGTGCGTGGCATCCCATTAGACGGGTGGTACATTTCGGTCCCCGGTGTATCAATCGGCTGGTATTCCAGCCACTTGGCTGGTCTGCTCAAGGGGATCAAGCGAAGGGGTCACTCCTTGGGCTTGGCGTTAAGGGTGGTCACTGTCCCCGGGGGTGACCCTGAGCGTATAGGTTCCGGCTAGCACCAAGGTAAGCGCCGATGCTGGGAATACCCAGAGCCGGTGGCTGCCTTCTCTTGTTGGGCTCCGTGGTGGGCGGTGCCGTCGGGCCTGAATCCCGACAAATGTCATATGGGAAAGAAAAAATCTGGTCCCTTCAGTGGGCAACGAATAGATCCAACGTCTTCGAAATGACATAATTTTCCAACATATTTTCTAATTCACCGAATTTCCAGTGATAATGAAACTTTTCATAAAGTATCGCCTTTCTTGGTTGAAAAAGGAATAACTAGTAGTGTAGGCGAAGTAAAATCAACCAAAAAACTTCGGTCTGGTGACCTTCTTGTTGAAGTGGAATCCCCGAAGCAAGCCAAACAAATCGCAAAATTAAATTCATTGTCGACTATTCCTGTTACTGTTAACCCCCATGCCACATTGAACTCTTCCAAGGGCGTTATTTCCTGTGGGGAATTGCTGCATGAATCCGTGGAAAAAATAACTGAAGAACTAAGTAGTCAAGGAGTGACCCATGTGCGCCGCATTACGATTCGGAGGGATGGTCAGCTCCTAAATACAAAGCACCTGATACTAACTTTCGACTCCGCCAAATTGCCTGAACATATTAAAGCAGGTTATATGCGCCTCTCTGTTAGGCCATATATACCCAACCCACTCCGCTGTTTTAAGTGCCAACGATTTGGACATTCGAAAACTTCTTGCCGCGGAACACTCACCTGCGCCCGTTGTGCAGAAGTCGGACATGAAAGCAATGATTGCACCCGAACAGAAAAGTGTGTTAACTGCAAGGGGGAGTACACTTCGTTTTCACGAAACTGTTTTGCCTGGAAACAGGAAAAAGAAATTATAACCACAAAAATTAAAAAAAAAATCTCGTATCAAGAAGCAAGAAAACTTGTGAAATCCCAGACGCCTACACCCGGAAATACTTACGTTTCTGTCGCCAAGAAATCAATTTCTGCTCCTTCCGCCGACAGCAATAAAGATATCTCTACTGTTTCTATTTCTGAACCTTCTGATTCCACTATAAGAGCACCTCCTCCAATAACCAACTTGCCAATTTCTGCCTCTCCATCTGTTGCTCCGGTAAGTGAAGAAGCTTCAGCTTCGCTTGACTTCACTGATTTTAAACTCGTTACAAACAGAAAAAAGCTGAAAAAGGACTCTCCAACTAAAACAAATAATAGCATCGCCAAAGCTGAAAAGATATCAAAATTTGACACCTCCTCTCGCCGTGAAGTTCTTAACACCATTCCAACAAAGGATAATATCTGCACTCGTCAGTCTGCATTAAAATCTTTTGAAACCAAGAAGACCACTTCTGTTGACACTCAACTTCTACCTATGGCTGTCCTCCCTCCATTAGAAAAAACAGTTTTGCAATCTCGGGAATCTGATGCGGATGCCGAGATGAGCTCCTCCTCTTTATCAGAAGAGGATGCCTTGGAATATGACATGTCGGAGGATTTGGAAGACTCACCTGCAGTTAACAGTCCTCCACCCTCTTCCAAACCACAAAAAGGAGACAAATACAAAAACAGGTAGCATTATTGCTTCTGTTTTGCACATTGTTTGGCTTTAAAAAAATATATTTTGAAAACAAGCGACCTACGCAGCATTGTTTTCTTTAAACTAACTTGTTTAGTTCTATAATATTTTAAACATTTTCTCTGTATAGATTTCGTCCGTGGAATTTTATTTGGTCTTTGCCCACCATGTGATATTTTAGACATATTTTACATCTGATACATTTTAAAACTTGCATCTTTTATCTCTTTTCATCGTTCATCTATCCAATTTTGGCAACATGTTTTTATCTTTTCATATGCAACCATGAATTTCAAATTTATTTTAGAATTTTATCTACCTCTTTTAATATAACACCATATATTTTATCACCGTGATCCTGCCTATCTACCATACGTTTGGCGCAGTTTAGCCAAACATGGCTCTTGCGCCATTAAACCCCAACCAACCAACCAATCACCTTATACTTTTAGAATTATAAAATTTGACAATTCTGTGTAGAAAAAAATTGGAGGAAAGTTACTTTTTTTTCGGGGTGAGGGATCATATAGGGGATATGAAAATGTAGCACGTATAGGCGGAGGAGCTCAGCTTTGGCAATTCTGCTAGGGGCGTATTATCACATCGATTCGGCCCTAGCAACCATAATCATTCAGTTTACTGAATATATTTTCTAATATACTTATTATCTTACAGGACTTTGTTTACAGATTTCACAGAAAAATTGATGAATTAAAAAAAGAAAAGAAAATTCATTGGGTTAGCTTTCCATTACCTTATCACTTAACAATGGAAGAGAACGGTTTGAATTTCATTGCAACATTGGAATGCATTGTTGTAAATGATACCAAAAAATATTTTTAATTCTTATTTTAAAAATTTATTAAAATAAGAAAAAAATTGTGCTGAAATTTCATTGATATCATCGAAAAGAAATATTTTTAAAAAAATTGTTAGATGGTGTAAAAATCATTTTTGTGCTGTAATATTTTCGGAAGTTATCGAGGAATAACGGCAAAATTTCTCTTAATGTTTAATTATTTTCAATTTTTTAAAAAATTCCTTCCGAGGTGCACATTATCACCCTTCAAAGTATATTTGTGCCAAATTTCATAACTCTAGGTCAAATGATCTGCCCTGTAGAACGCTAACACACACCAAAACTCACAGACACACACGCATTCGCTTTTGCTATCAATAGAGATTATTGGGAAAGTCCTAAATTTTACAATGCTTTAATATTGGGAAAAATATAGTAGAGTAATATTTTTTTTCAAATTTTACAATATTGTACTATATTGTGGTTTTGGGATATGGGTAAGAGGTTTTTTGTTTTTTCTTCCTTTATATATAAAAAACCATCTGAATTTCCAACATACAAGGTTTATATCTGCTTTAGTGTTTTTTCAGGAAAAATCTTCGGATTCTCAGAACTTTATTTGGAGACATTACTGACTATTTTCTCGACTGTTATAGCACAAGGATGATTTGAAAACATCAAATTTAACCATTTTATTTCTCTAGCGTCATTAATTTGTGATAACATGATAATTTTTATAGGATGGATATTGTTATCATCAAAAAATTCATTCATGAGACTTTCATGAATTTTTATGTTAGCCTGCCTGAGTCATAAAAAACATGCGTGGAATTATGATTGTTTGTCTGTCGGTGCATATACAAATTCGATAAGTCAAAGAAGCAAGCAGATAGATTGATTAAATTTTGTATCTGGATCTTGCACTGAAACTGTAGATCTGCATCAAATTTTGAGGCTAATCCGTCAAGAGGAAGAGACACTTTTCTAAGATACATCCTCAATTTTCTTCACTGTACTATGAAAATATACAAAGAAAAACTTTATTTACAAATATTTGCCATGATAATGTTTGTACGCTGGCATACTATCTGTAAGTTCCGTAATGCAGCATGCAAGATGCAAAAATCGTTCCAAACGCTGTACAGGGCATCAGTGGCGAATCCAGGGGGGGGGGGGCGGGCGGCCGCCCCCCCCCCCAGAGCCAAGCCAGAATTCTTGATTTTATTTAACATTATTACCACTCTTTTTAAAAGATAATAAAAACATTTCAACATTGCTTCCTGGCTTGACAGGCTCGAAAATTTTCCTGATTTTGTAGTCATTCTACTCGTACTTGTAGCTTTGACGCGGTCGAAGACACTTTTTGGCTAGTTATTTCATTGTAATTTTTATTAAGTTATCGAAAGTATTGTATTGTTTTTTGATTCTTATTGTCAGGTGAGTCAAGTCTGTAAAGTTAAAGTGTTTTGGTTCACTTTAGCCTTGAGGTTTGACATTCATCACGACGATACAAAATTTTTATGACCTCAGCCCCCCCCAGACCCGAATCCTAGATTCGCCACTGCAGGGCATACTTTTAAAGATAGAGCTACCACATTTGACACGTCGTTAATTTTTGTGTAATAGGTGCTCACTATGAAAAGTTTTTTCAAAATTTATATTTGATTTTCATAAATTAAAAATTAATCAAAGTTTTAATGTTTTCCCTCAATAACTTCGTAGTATATTATCCACAAAAACATTCTTACACCACTATAAAATTAAACGAAATCAGTTTTACAGTGATAACAATTTTATTTCAGAGCAATTTTTTTCTCTAATTATAATAAATTTTCAAAATTAGTTTTAAACATAATTTGTAATAATAGTTTTGAATTGTTAAAATGAAGTTCGAACCAATTTTATTGTTTTATCAAATTTTTCACTCGTGTGCTTTTGCCAGTCTTAAAGTTATGATAAAAAATTGTTTTCTTTGGAAATTAACTTCAAAGCAGAATTTTCACTTGATAATGTTTTTAGTCTGGTATTATCTCTGTTAACTGCCTGATATAAAAGCCTTTACGAAAAGAAAATGCAACATGCAACGACTGACGCAAGCAAGCCAGACGAAGACAAGACGGAAGAATCAATTCTAAAACAGTATTAAGCTACGATGTTTCAGTCTACAGTTTCGAAATTGTTTTCTTCATATACTTTTTTTTAGCTTGAATCAATTGATGAGTTTGTTACCAATCGATAAAAGAAACTAATGAGCAATAATAATCTGAAAAAAAGCAGATATTTCGAGGTTTTGTTTTGCAAAATCTTTGCATGTGAACTGATTGTAAATGTATTTAGAGCCTGCTTAAAGCTTCAAATATTTCGTGTCCAGAAGATGCGGAATAAATTTTCGTCCATTATTTGGCGATAGAAAATTTAACAAGTTCTCATTTAGGACTTGGACATTGCTTCGCACCAAAGTACTACAGAAACTGTAACGGCGCTATTCACCAAACAGCGTGTTAGCATCGGAATCGAGTAATCCGTGAACGAGCGTTGATTCTGGATTTCGTGAAATTCTTATTCCCGAACAAGAGTTACTCGATCTCTCGGTATCGGAGCCTACGTAGGACACGCCCCACTCTGTGACGTAGGGTACCAGTTATTCCTGCCCCCATCATTTTCAAAGTAGATTTGCATTGGTCCAAATATGTCACATGATTATCAGCTGATTTTAGCGCCTTCTAATGTTTGTTTTGACTGTCATGCAACTTTTGAATATTTTTGTTGCTTGAATTTAGAATTCTCGAAATAAAATTTTTATAAAATTGTTATTCTTATCTCCATATGTTTTCAGCACATATGGATAAGATTCGATTTTCAGATATTAGTATAATTGTATCGAAATGGAGATTTATAGTGACAATCCCATATAAAAACTTGTATATTTCTGTGTCTTGATACATTATTAAGCAAGTAGGTTTTAAATTTTCATAGTATGCTGCAATAAAAAAAAATATTGGTATTTAGATATACATTAGTGAATATTTGTATAGTAAATAGTTTCCAAATAAATCCAGCTTTTACTAAAGCCTATGTAATAATATTCCTTAAACAAATTGCAAAACTATTTCATTAACAAATATATAGATTGAAAATATTGGAAAGAAGAACTGTAAACTGCTCATGTGTAAACAAAAATCAGACTAAATGTTTCTGAAAAATGGAAGAATTTTTATGAACACCAATACCTAATAAAACAAATAATCATTCAATCCATTTATTATTAATAAAATGCTATTGCGCTAGAGATATTTTTTGTAAGAACTTCCTTCTCTCTTTATTTTAAAAAAATTAACACAAGTATTTTATTACATTTACATATTTAAAACTTGTTACTTGTTGTAAACATTGAATTTAACAAATTTTGATTTTCAACTGAATGAATTACTGACTAGTAACTGTTCAGAACATAAACATAATAGTCTTGACAAATCCAAATAAGTGTAATGAAATAAATTATTGATATTATTTGTAAGTATTTTAGAATTAATATTATCTTTACATGAAATGTATGCTTAATTGATGGATTTCAGATATTTTAAACTGTCCAAATAATCAGATAGATAGCAATTGTTTTAAACATTTCTATCACAATTAAAATGCAGATTTGCTTTTCTCAATATCTTCATTATTTGAGAATAAAATGAGGTATTCATTTTTTGATAAGTTGGTATTAACATTCTATTAGTACCTGCATAATATCTGCTGTGTTTCATAGCAAATAAATTGCTATGAAACACAGCATGCTTCAAGTTTATATTCATTAACAAGAGTAATTTAATATTCTTTACTACTTATTTTATTATTACAACTCGTTACTTTATGAATTCAATAAACAAAATTTAAAAAGAAATTAACAAACATACAACAATTGTTAAAATATAGCAATTTTCTTGGTTTTACCAACAAATTGTTAGAATATTTTTTATTTTGTGTACTTTAATAAGCAGAGCATTAGAGGCCTACATTTAAAATATAAGGGGAAGGAAACTCAGAATGAAATGTTGCTACAAATAAAATGACTTTTATGTTAATAAGTTATTTTGAATTAACAAAAAAATTATATCAATAATTTAAAACTATTTCAAGGATTCTTTTCCTGCCAGTTTTCCAATAACAGTCTTTTTATTTTCGTTCAAGTAAAAACATTTAATTTCATATAGATTTATATAAATAAAGAAAAAGAAGTCATCTTTTAAATTTTTTCATACAAATATGTGAATTTATTTTCTGATTTTCAATTAAAGTTCATGGTTACTTAACATCACAGATAAGAATATTACATCGAAAGGGACAATGGTTTATTATGGTCTTATTGCATAGAATTATATAAAACTATGGGCCTACTTTCATCTGAATATTTTATTCAAAATGCAAAAAATTTTTATAATTCAGTTATTTTGACAAATTTACCAAAACAAGTTGGCAAAAAAAAAAAAAGCTTCTACCAGTCAAGTAAGTACATTAGCACAATTTACAATAATTTATAATTCTGAATAAGATTTATGAGTCCTATTGCCTATGAAAAGGATTTTCAATAACTGATTGATGATTCACATGTATGTAGCACTGGTAAATGAAATATATAAAATAAGCTGCATAGATCAAAAGAAATTTTAAATCTTTAAATGATGTAAAAGATAAATGTCAAAGCAAATTAATATGAATTGATTTCTCTGTATCATTCAACTATATACAGAGTTATATATAAATTTATAAAACTCTTTATTATGCATTCAAATTTCTTTATAAAAATTTCCAACTTCACTTATTATAAACACAAATGTTAGGCAACTTTTTCCAGTGAAATAAATACTCGATAAATTCTATAAGGAAACAACAAAAGGAATAATTTTGCAGTATATTTAATAAATAAAGATAACTATATAAGCTTACAAACATACCACCAAACAAAGCTTTTGGTAAACACAAAGGCAGTTTTCTGGATGCAGAACAGAGTATTAAGTACTACCTAAGACAGCTATTATTCTGATATTTTTTGACACAACTCAGAAACACATCTCTACTCTGATAACTATTAACCAGGATATGTTTTTAAAATATTACATCCTGAAAATTCATGGTCATGGTGTTATTGCATAGAATAGCAATGAAACTTTATATTATTTTGAGACAACTTGTGTCTGAATATTTGAATCAAAATGCAAAAACAATATTTATAGTTCAGATATTTTTACAAGTTGACAAAAAAAAAAAAACTTATACCAGCCAAATAAGTATATTAACACAATTAACAATATACTTTTATTTCATTTATAATTTTGAATAACATTTTAAGAGTCTTATTGCATATATCAAAATGTTTTTCTACAACTGTTAAATGGCTCACATGAATGCTTTGTTGATGAATGACTTATAGGAAATATCAACATAAAATACAGAGACTGAAAGACATTTAAAATCTTTAATACTGTAAAGATTTGTCATAGCAAAGTAAGCTGAACTAATATTTCTGTAAAACACAACTATATACAGAAGAATACATTAATTTATAAAAATGTTTATTATGCATTCAAATTTCTTTATGGAAACATAACTTCACATATTTAGAAACAAGAATGTTAAGCAATTTTTTTCCACAGAAATAACTGCTATAAATTTTAATTAAATTTTATAACGAACAATATTAGTCAACTCTGCAGTATATTTAATAAATAATGGTAAATATATAAATTTAGAAACATGCAAAAAAACAAAGCTATATTACAAAGACTATTTTCCTGATTCGTAACCAAGTATATAAAATACTGCCGTATGCATATCAAAAGTATTAAAAACTTATTATCATACACATTGTTTTTTGGCAAATTCATAAAAAGTTTCCATTACACAAAAGAAATAATTTATACAGTTTTCAAGATGTAAGAATTCTGAATATTTTAAATTTAGCTGACCAATAAGAGATTTGCATCTTTTGAAATAAAAATCATATAGCTCATAAAACAAAATAAACAATTCAGCAAATTTAATAAGTTAGAAAGAGGTAGTTCTTAATAATAGAAGAGTGTATATCAATGCATAGGCTGAAACTTTTTTATACTGCTGTGAATTTTTACAATGATTCAATAATATAATTATGAATTAGATTTTAAGAGTCCTACAGCATATCAAAATATTTTTCTGCAAGTCTTTAATGGTTAACATACATCAAATAGCTTCTTAATACCCAGAATGTAAAAACGAAAATACAGTATTGATGAATAAAGTGTACAAATTATCAGTATGAGCTGCATATATTTACAGAAATTTAAATTCTTTAATACAGTAAAAAAATATAAAAAATCATGTTAAAGCACACTTAATTTCTCTGTAAAATGTAACTATATACCAAAGGATGCATTCAAACCATATTCTTGAGGAAATTTCCAACTTCATACATTTATAAATAAAAATATGAAGCACATTTTTTCCCACTAAAATAACTACTATATATTCTAACAAAATCCAATAATGAACTATATAATACATTACTCTATAGTATATTTAATAAATGAAAATCAGTAATATTAACTTGGAAAAACACCACAGAACAAAGCTTTATCAAATACAAAGACAATTTTCTGGATGTTTTCCAGAGTTAATGAATACTGTCTCCATGCAGATCAAAAGTGTTCTAAGCAAGAAGTATTTTGAAGCATAAAAGTGTTATCAAAGAAGGAATGCACCTTGTATTTTCATAAAAAAAAATTCTTTTGAAAAATATAATACTCTTTTCCATTGTTTAAATCATAATTAAACATAGAGTCCATCATTGTAAAAAATATGGATATTTTAAACTTATCTGACCAATAAAAGATTTGCTTCTTTTAAAATAAAAATCAATATAGAACATAAAACAAAACTGTGCAACACTGCAAATTAAATACATAAGAAAGAGGTCGAGATTAGTGATACAGAGTGGCTAAATAGGATTATACGAGAATGTGTAGCTGAAATATTTATATACTGCTGTGTATTTTTATAATTATTCAACAATATAATTTTGTATTGGATTTTAAGAGAGCTACTGCATATTGAAATGTTTTCATAACTGTTTAATAGTTCAGATATATCAAAATAATTTATTAATACTCAGAGCTCAAAACACAATAATGCAGCATTAATGGACATAGGGGATAAAATTTCAATATAAGCTGTATAACTTGGTAAAGAAATCTAAAGTCTTAAATACTGCAAAAACTAATTGCTTAAACACAGTAATATGAACTAATTTCTTTGTAAAATTCAATTTTATAGAAATAAATGCATTAACTTATGAAACTGTTAATTACACAATCAAATATAAATATTTTCCTTATGGAAAATTTAATTTTTCTTTTTCCACTGAAGTAAGTGTTATATTACCCAGCTTGCAAAATAAATAAAATTATGCATTTAAATTTATCAGAACAATAAGAGATTTATATTCTTAGTAGTAAAAATCATATACGATAAATTTAATAAACAAGGTTTGATAGTATACACTTGGAAACACAGTGCAGAAAAAAGCTTCATTAAAAATAAAGTCAATTTTCTGAATGCATCACCGGGCACAGTGAAAAGATTCATTTTATTTATGGTAAATATGTGTAATTAAATCTACCTGAACAATAAACAGCTTGCATTCATTGGAGTATACAGTAAATAACCTAAAATTAATTGTCCATCTTTCTTGAACACATCAGTTCATTACTCATGAAATAATTATGTGTCAGCCATGATCGTTGCTGATAATTGTACACTGAAAGTATAAAAATTAGCTTGTATTATTGAAACCGACAAATACTAGATAATCCTCTCGAAATCGAGATTTTCTCTTCCAGGAGAAAAGGCATGAAATATATTTAAAAGCATACTTATTGAAAAGGAAGAGCCAAAAAATAGTAGTGAAAAGGAGTTTTCTCCACTTTACATACAAAAAACTACACTATTTGTCATGCTAAACACCAAAATATTCTTCCAGATTATTTTTCTCCAAAAATACTACTTTTACAAGGCATGCAAAAATCCAAAACATTGAACCAGAACAATTTTTCATTCTACTGCACATGCACACAATGTTTCAATAATATAATTTTCAATTAGATTTTAAGAGTCCTACAGCATATTAAAATATTTTTCTGCAAGTCTTTAATGGTTCACATACATAAAAATAGTTTATGAATACACAGACTTTTAAAACGAAAATACAGCATTGATTAATAAAGTGTATAAAATATTGATATAAGCTGCGTAGATTGACAGAAATTTTAGTTATTTAATACTGTAAAAAAACTGATAAAGCACTCTAGTTTCTATGTAAAATGCAACTATATACCAATGAATGAATTAATTTATACTGTTTAATATGCACTCAAACAATATTTTTAAGGAAATTTCCAACTTCACACATTCATAAATAAAAATATGATGCACTTTATTTTAACCACTAAAAATAATTACTATTCTAACAAAATCCCATAAAGAACTATGTAACGAATAACTCTACAGTACATTTAATAATTGAGGATCAATATATTAACTTGGAAATACACCACAGAACAAAGCTTTATTAAATACAAAGACAATTTTCTGGATGCCTTTCCGAGTATACTGCCTCAATACATATCAAAAGTGTTATATTATTTACAAAGAAGGAATACACCTCGTAATTTCAAGAAAACAATCGTTTGCAAAATATAAGGCTTTTACATTATATATAAGACATAATTTAAGATACTGTCCATCATGTAAAAAGCATGGATATTTTAAATTTATCTAACCAATAAGAGTCACTTCTTTTAAAATAAAAATCAACATGGCACATAAAACAACTAAATAGTACAACACAGCAAATTTAATGAGTAAGGAAGAGGTATTTATTAGTTATATAGAGTGGCCAAGATGGAATAATGTTAGAGAATGCAATTTTGATAGCAAAGTTGGATAACATAATATAAAACTACTTCTCATCAATTAAGACGCAACTAAACACAGCTTTAAAATATAAAAATATGAGCATTTTACATTTATTTGAACAATCAAAGATTTGCATTCTTGTAGTAAAAATCTTATAGGAAATAAAACATCATGCATTACAATACATATAATAGACAGGGATCAATATTTTAAACTTGGAAACACACTGCAGAAAAAAGCTTCATTAAATATAAAGTCAATTTTCTGAATGCATCACCAGCTACAGTAAAGACATTATACTTTTTTTTTAGTTAATGTGTGTATTTAATTTACCTGAACAATAATCAGTTTGCATTCTAAAAATGACAGCAATCCAGGATAGATATTAATAACATGAAATATATCTTGAAACAAAATTTAGCGGCAAGAAGTTATTATTCTTCACTTACTTATTAGTTAGGCTAAACACCAAAATATTCCTCAGATT
>BGPR01000114.1:6625-24331 GCA_013235015.1 Araneus ventricosus
TAATACTTGTATATTGTTTTTTAAATTTTTCTAAAATTTTAAAAACAATATACAAGTATTACAATTTAAATATGTTAATGAGATGAATGAAATTGTGATTTCATTTTTAAAAGTTCCTTATATTGAGGTTCGAAGCGAGATGTACTGATTCTAAAGAACGAGGCTAAATGCTCATCTGTCAGTCTACTTCTGAAATAATTCTTTCTAAGGTTCATAGCTGAAAACACTTGTTCACATATATAAGATGAAGCAAACATAGCACTGATTTTCTGGGCGTGTGATATTAAATTTGGGAAACTTACTTTCGATAATGATTTCTAAAACTCTAACTTTGGCATATTTAGAAACGACTGCTTGAGATGATTGTCAGATTGCAACTCAATTAATTCAAGCTGCAAGTCTGACCTCACGGCTTCACAATTTAAGTTGAAAGGCACGGTAAAAATATCCAATTCTGTTTGAATGGCACTGAAATCTTGAAATCTTCGTTCGAACTCAAAATGCAGTTTTTTCAAGCCATCTTCATAATTCTTAAGCTTCTCTTCATTTACTGAGGGTATTGAATTTAATCTCGAGAAATGAGACAAGTCGTTCTTAGCTGCCCAGCAAACAGATTAAGTTTTAGTTTAAAAGCTTTCAGATGGGCCCAGATATCATCGATAAATTGATTTTTCCCTTGCATCTTGACATTCAAGTTGTTCATATGACAAAGAAGGTCTGTGAAAAATGCAAAGCCCGAAAGCCATTCTGTATCTTCTAACATTTCGCACTCCGCAGAACCCTGTTTCTCATGAAAGAAAGACACAATGTCGTCTTTCAGCTGCCAAACTCGCTCGAAAACACATCTTGCACTAAGCCTCCTTACTATCGTGTAATACAGTACATCAGAGTATTCAGATTGCACGGACTGAAGAAAATATCGAAATTGCCTGTGAGTAAACCCACGAGATCGAATAGTATTTACAAGCTTCACGACTGCATCAAGCACGGGTTTCATATTCAATGCAGATTTACACAGAGTATCTTGATGTAGAAAAACAACATTGTTCTCGGGATAGTTTTGATTAAAGAGTTCAAGAAATGCAGATTTTTTTTCCTGACATATTTGGTGCTCCATCGGTCGTAATATTCCATATATTTGTTATAGGCACTTTCAAAGTTAAAAGCCCTTCCTGAAATTCACGAAAAATATCACATCCCTTTGCAGTTCCCTTTAAAGAACGCATGCACGCCAGTTCCTCGGTGATGTCAAAGTTCTCATCAACACCTCTTATAAATAATACTAACTGATCAGTACCATTTATATCAGTGCTTTCATCCATAGCTATGGAGCAAAATTTAAACTGGCCAATCTTTGACTCTAATTGTTATGTCAAATTTTTATAGATGGCTTCGATTCTAGAAGTCACCGTTTTTCGAGATAAGCTTACAGTCTGAAAATTATTTTTCTTGTCTGGACATAAAACATCACAAACTTGGAGCATGCATTCTTTAACGAACTCCCCATCACTGAGAGCTTTATTATTTTTAGCAATATTGTATGCTACAATGTAACTTGCATGTGTAGCTGCTTCTTGGATAGTGTTTGCTTTCTTGAAAAAATTTTGTCGGCCCGATAATTTTTTACAAAGACTTTCTACATTTTGTTTTCTTTCATATTCGGACATTGCTTCGTAATTGGATTTCTTATGCTTAGATGTGAAATGATGGAAAATGTTATATTCTTTGAAGACTGCTACAGCTTCATTGCAGATGAGACACACTGGTTTATCTTTAACAACTGTAAAAAAATATTTCCAGGTCCATTCATCATTAAAAGCACGGCACTCTGAATCAACTTTACGTTTTTTAGTAGCCATTTTGGGGTTGAAATATTTTACGAATAACCCAAACAAGCACTAGCTACGCTATACTTTTAATACTTTCAACACTATTCACAATGATGCTATATGTCCGCAATCTTTCCATACGCAATCAATAATATTAAAACTCGCGCCAAAAGAAAATGCCGCTGGCTGGAGCTTAAAATGCGCAGTCTGCCACATGTGAGGTCTAATTCATCTATATTGGATTCCCATATGTCTGTTCCCCGAGAAAGAGATAACGCTTGTTGGCGCCAGTCTACAGCTATAACTAACAAAGAACTTCCGCTTTTAACACTTTACCCATTGAAAGCTGTCTGTTTATTGATAGCTTCTATAGAATATGCACTGCGAGTAATGTACAGAAACACATCGTTGCGATGTGGTTGAATGCGAAGAAGAGAATGATTTTCAACAGAAATGAAACCGGAAATACCATCAATAAATGAAATAAAAAAAGAACATTACAACCAGAGGGCGCAAACGAAAGGCAGACGCACTGGCGCCAACACTGTCTGTGCTTGCTATTTCCGTCGATTTATGTTTTGTAGAACAAAAATAGAGAAAGTAAAAAGATCATCAGTCCTTTGAAAAAAAATGAAGAAAAAAATAATATTTAAACAAAGTAGAAAAGGAGATGGATATGTAATATATAAATCATATTTTCTTTTAATTTCCGTCTGACCGGCAAATTAAAATTCTATCTGCGGGCCGGATAAAACCTTCCGGCGGGCCGGAGTTGGCCCGCGGGCCGTAGTTTGCCCATGTCTGTTTTAATCGTTTCCACGCGAGGACAAATCGCGAAATCAGCGACTCCTTGACGCCATGCATCTTCCCTAAAACGCTTACGTAATTTATTAAAAATAGCCAATATTCCCTTCACTTTGATCACGTGTTATATTGTTATTCCCTTATCTGAGAGAATCGGGGACTTTCTGTAGACTTTTACTTAAAACTTCAACTAAGATGTTGGTATGTCCGCCACTCTCCAAAATATTTTTATAGTAAAGCAAATTGGTTAACAACTCGGCTGTTTTATGACTGCAACAACGAAAACATTTTATATATGTATAACGCTTTTTCCCATGTTATCTTGTGAACACAATAACGGGAGTAATTTTGATTTCATTTTAACCGGCTTGGGATATGTTGTGAGGATAGTAAAAATCTCGGTGGAGTTCGTAGATGGACTATCCAGCTTAAAAGGGGTGGAAATGGTGGGGGATGGAAATTTTCATTTTTCCATAATTTCTTTACAATTGAAAATAGAAAGAAAATTCAAATTAGGCGAATTATCACCTTAACATAATGAACAATTTTTGCATTAACACTTTTTTCGATATCTGCAATTGCTTAGAAGTTATGAGCTGAAAAGTCATTTTCCCTTTCTTCCCCCTAACTTAAATTACTTTTTAACCTGTTTATGTTACCCCTTGTTGGAAAGCTCTAGTCATTTGCAGTCTCTTCCACCCGCTTCCATTCTTGTAGCTCTAATTCTTATGAGAATAGAGAGCGAAATGTTCTTTTTCTTATTATTATTATAGAGATGTAATTGTATAACGCTTTTGCCAATGCTATCTTGTGAACACGATAACTCACGTACAGTAGAATTTCCCTACAACGAAGTCTTCCCTACAGCGAATTTCTCCCTGTAACGAAATTTTTAATCGGAAAGTTAAACATTCAAAATATTCTCCATATAACGAAGTGGTTGTCTCCCTATAACGAATTTTTTCAGATGTTTATATTTTCGATTTTTGTCATTTTTGAAGAAAGTTGCTAATTCCTGTGCAAACAAATCGTTCACACGTGCAACCACTCGCATTGTTCATTCCAGCGATAACGTCTCCCTACAAAAACGCTAGCTTTTAAAGGAAACAAATGTTTCGGAGGAAAGAAAAGCAAACAAAGATTCTCAATTTTGTTATGTGCCAACATGACTGGCGAGGAAAAGTTAAAGATGCTTGCTTTTGGCAAAAGTAAATCTCCAAGCTGCTTCACAGGAATAAAATCTTTAGAAGTTAAATACGAATTCAATAAAAAATCGTGGATGACGTCTGAAATTTTTGACAGATGGTTGAAAGCATTGGACAAGCAAATAGGACAACAACACCGTAAAATTGCTTAATTAATCGACAATTTTCCAATTAATTCAAAAGATTGTGGAGAAAAGCTAAAAAATGTTAGTGTCATTTTCTTTCCTCCTAACTGCACAAAAATTTGCAGCCCCTGGATCTCGGAATAATTAAAAATTTAAAAATGCACTGTAGGGAAAGAATCTTGAAAGAAATGATCAGTGCAATTGAAAAAAATGAAACAGTTCAAGAAAACATCGATCTTCGAAAAGCAATTGCAGAACTTTATAAAGTATAGAAATTTGATGCAACTGCTAAAAATTGCTTTAAAAGAAGAGGCTTCAGTAATCAGACAGATGGCAGTGGTTTCGACGATGAAGATGCGATCTTGGAAGACTTGAAAGAAAAATGGAAAACAGTAGAAGGGAATGGAAGAATAACAAATGATGCAACTCTCTCCGTCATTTTAGAAGTGGACGCAGAACTGTTGACTGCTTCATATCCTACCGATGCGATGAAGAGATTTTGAAAAGTTTAATGGACAACAATAAAGGCCAGGAAAATGACAGTTATTTCGAAAATGAAGACGTGATACTGCTAAAACCACATGGGACTGAAATGCTATAACCATTCGAAACCATTAAAAGAGGTTTCCAAATGGAAGAAAATGTGCCCGACTCTATTTTTAGCTCACTCATAAAATGTGAAAATTTTTATGAAAATTTAACATCACGAAATTCAAAGCAATGTAAAATAAAAGAATTTTTCAAATAAAATAAACGTAAATACATAGTAGTACATATTATTCTCTAAATTGGTGAATTGTCTTCACTTTTGAGCATTTTATTTATACAATAAAAATTAATATAATTTAAACAAATTTATAATATATGTACTTCAGTTTTAATTGAGACTCATAATTAAATACTTTTGAACTTATCGCACCTAATAAAAGGTATTTAAATAACTGCAAAAATCTCTAATCTCCGTATAACGAAATTTTCTCTATAGCGGATTTTTTCAACTGGAACCAAGCGATTTCGTTATAGGGAGACTCCACTGTATTTCGGACCAAAAAAAGTATTATATACGAGTTCGATAAACAATTTTATGGACTTAGTAATTGGTGGATTCAATTACTTAACAAGAAACGATTTCAATCCAGAAATATTCCTCTGAATCGGTAAATTGCCTATTAAACACAATATTGAAGACAGAGGAAACCAGTTGAAACCGGATATCTCTCCTGCTTGCACGTGTCTGCCCTCCACCCCTTTTCACTGACATTATCTCTACTCCTTAATCAGTGTCTTTCTTTGCTCTGTGCTGTACACACGTGTTTATATTCCGACCTGTGAGTTATAGGTCATTACATTTTTTACTTCTAGTTTTTGTTGCATTAGAGATCAATGGCTTCCGGAAGATGTGTTAATTCACCGATTGTTTCTGCTATATTTGTTGTAACTATAGTGATAAAACAACAAAGAAGCCTTCTCTAACTGTAGGTGTGGATAATATACCTTCTTTTATTATTAAGGGATGCGCAGAGTTTTTGATTTATCCCCTTCTTGTTTTGTTTAACCTGTCGTTGAGAACAAAAGCTTTTCTTGATGTCTGGCAGCAAACGTGAATTATTCCTGTTTTTATAAAAGGTGATGCACGGGATTGTAAAAATTATCGACCTATTTTCGAAAGTATAATCCATGAAAAGCTTTACCACCAAATTAAAAATCTAATTTCTACATCTCAACACGGGTTCACACCAAAGCGTTCAACAACCACTAATTTATTCTGCTTGACAGATAAAATCATTTCCTCATTTGAATCTGGTTCTCAACTTGATGTTATTTACATCGACTTTTCTAAGGCCTTTGACTCTATCGATTTTGGCATTCTTTTAAAAAAGTTACATAGTATTGGTTTTCATGTAAACCTGATTGATTGGCTTCTTTCTTACTTATGTAATCAAACACTATTTTAATAATGCTGTTTCTCATGAGTTTACAAGTACTCCCGGTGTCCCACAGGGCTCTCTGCTTTGTACTTTCTCGTATACAAAGTATATAAAGAGAAAGTATTGTAATCGTCAAAAAATTCGAACTCGATATTTTGACGAATCTCCACGTTTTAGACCTCCCCGAGTCCGAAAAACACAATTTTGGAATTATGTCTGTCTGTGAACACGATAACTCGAAAACTATTAGAGATAAAGGGATGAAATTTGGTATGTGAACTTGACACATAATTTGTAGGTTTCTGTGAAATTTTGGACAAAATCCGTCAGCGGGAAGTCTGTCTGTATGTCCGCGGTCATGCGAACGCTATAATTCAAAAACTTGAATAGCTAGATGGATAAAATTTGGTACACAGTTTTATCGTCATGAATGTAGGCCCGTATAAAATTTTGGGCCAAATCCGTCAAAAGGTTGACTGTCGGTCTGTATAATCGCATCTCCAACGAATCCGCTATATCCACGCGTATGCGTACTTGACGCAATCTTCTGTGCACGATATTTATTGACTCCTGCCTGGCGCTTTTTTTTCATCCGACTCTCCATGCGCATGCGTACTTGTTAGCAATCTGGGCACGCGGAAAGATTGTCCTCGAGCCAAAAAAGAGTAGAAATCGGTACGCATTTAATAGGAACGCATCTCTTTAAATTTGCTTTTTTACCTAAATATTTTCTGATAGTCATTGGATCCTGGGTTACAATAGGTTCGAATTTTTTTTATCCACGCGGGGGGAGGGGAAACAGCATCTTTTTCGAGAAGTATACGAGAAAGTTTAGGGGAGACCACTCCCGCTGGTTATTTCATTCATTAACTAGCAGTACCCGCACGGCGTTGCCCGTGGTATCATGAATTTCAACAAAATGTTTTTAAAAGCCCACGACATAAAATAAGTTTTTGAAAACAAAATCAATACAAATATATATTATTGATTTTGACCTCTTATTTTTCTTCGCGACAATGACATTAACTGAAGTTTTTTTTTTAAACGACAATGAAATTATAAATTATAGAATTCAAAATAAATAAAAACCAGATGGTTCGCTAGCTAAAATGGAGTTATAATTCAGTCAGGCTGAAGCCTTAAAATCTTTCGATCCCGTTTAAAACAGTTAATTGGTGACATTAGATACTTTGAATTAAAGCCATTCGACGAAATGATTTCAAATTGAAATTACAGTACGGAATAAACCAATATTTTCGAAAAAAAATTTTAGGATTTAAAAGATTGATTCCTATAAACCAGGCAAAACGTTAAAGAATGAAAACCGAATGAAATTTTAAACGATTTTAAATGAAGCAATACAACAAACATAATTTCTGTGGTATTTAAATACACCTAAAATGAATCAGAGAAGGGGAAAAAAAAAAAAAAGATAAAATCTTCCACTTCATGTTTCAACTTTGAAGCCACATTTAGTAAAACGCTAATTAAAAGAATGTTCTGTCGACGCGTTGAAAACAAAGGGATTATGACGTCACGTGCTCTTTCTCTGTGGTTTCGACGAAATGCATGTTGGGTAAATACGTCGCGCGACCTTTTTACGAAGAACCGTGAGGAGAAAATTATGACGCGAACTTTTTTAACACTTCAGAAAAAATTTAATTAAAATTCAACCAACCGTTCAATTTTAAATCCGACAGAACTGTTCTAGGTATAAGCTGAAAAAATTTGAAAATAATAGTGTTATTAGAATGTCGGACGCAGCAAATTTAAAAACAAAAATAAAATTTCGATTGCAAAACTGATTATTTTTTAAAAATTTCTCATAATTCAGTAAATTACGTTTGAAGCTCAAAACAAATTTCATTAGAAAGAAAATTGTTTGTTCTATCCGATGGTGTATCGATTGTATTTCAACTATCATTAGAAAAGATATTACAGCCGCAAACGTGCCGAAAATGACCCAAAACAACACAAAACATTAAATAAAAAAAATTTCTAGATTAAATTTTAAAATTCTGGCTTCGAGGTGCATTGAGTCACCATTACGACTACCTGTGCGCCAAATTTTATTGCCACACTCGTAAACATTGCCTTTTATAAGTATAGATGACCTTACTTGCGTTTTAAGTACTCTGAATTTCTTTTATTTGCTGACGACTTGAAATTGTTTAGTTCAATACGTTCGGGTTTAGATTCCGTTCTTTTACAAAGAGATCTTGATTGTCTTTTTAAGTGGTGCACAGACAACACCTGAACATTGAAAAATGTAGTGTTCTTAGTTATACTCGAAAAGCTCAACCTTTGAATCATGTATATAAAATTTACAATCTTGTTTTTTCACGCTCAAATTCAGTCACGGGTCTTGGGATCATAGTAGACACTAAACTTGATTTTTCCCAACACATTGATACCATGGTCTCTAAGACATATCGGAGGCTTGGAATTCTTAAGCGCAGAACCAAAGAATTTTCCAGCGAACTTGCCCTAAGGTCTTGTACTGCGCTCATGTCCGATCCAATCTAGAATATTGCAGTATCATCTCGGATCCCAATTACCAAAACAAAATTGAAATATTAGCGAATACAAAACTTCTTGAGGTATTTACTTTACAAAAAAAAAAATAGATTTACTTGCAGGATGTATCTTCTTCACTTCTACGTAATATCTTTAATATGCCTAGTTTGTGTTCCAGACGAGATATTTCTTGCGTTCTTTTCTTTTACAAAGTTATTAATGATTCGATCGATTGTAATGATATACTGAGCTCTATAGATTTCGCTGTGCCCGCCAGATTTTTCAGGAACCAAAGTTCCTTTCCAAATATTATTCAAAATTTAATTATATTAACAGGTTCTCGTTAAAAAGTTTATAAAATTTATATAACAAGTTCTCTGATGAAATTGATATTTTTAAGCATTTTACAGCTTTTAAAAACATTTGTTTTATTTTGCCTATTTACAACTTTTTAGATTTTTATGCGTTTTGATTTTCAGTGTTCTTATGTATTCGACCATTTTTTTTTATGTTTTAATTTTTGCACTTTGTTTTTGGCGCCGTGTTGCAATTTATTTTTATCTCAAGCGTGTATTTTCGTCTTTAAACGTTTAAATTCCTAGTGTGTTTTTAGAGGATTCGGTGCTTGTGTGTTTTGACTTTTTAACCCTTGCCTTTTGGAAATGGTCTTAATTTTTTAAAAAAAATACCACTTTTAGAATCATAGTGTTTAAATTTTTTTTTGATTATGTGTTTTCGTTTTTAATTATATATGCGTTTGCAAAATTTTTATGATTTTGTGTATTCTCCGTGTTCAAATTTTTATTTTTTAGCACTCTGTAAATGGAGTTCTCTGTAATGCGCTTTTCTTTAAATAAATTTCGGATTTCGTAAAAAAATTCTATTACGGTTATTTTGACATGAAATTAGGTAAACCAAGACAAGCCTTTGGCTCCACACTAAGTTTGTTGTATTTGTGTAGAAGAATTAAGGCAATGGATTCAAGGTAAAAAAAATAATATTTTCGGTTTGGTATACCAATGGTTTGGAGAGAACCAAAAAATAATGGTGATGATTGTTATTTTTGTACTTGTAATATGAAAGGTTTCAATTTAAAGAACAAAAAGCAAATATCTTAAAAACTATTAGAGCTACGGGGATGAAATTTGGTATGTGATCTTTACACATAATTTGTCGATTTCTATCAAATTTTGGACAAAATCCGTCAGCGGGAAGTCTGTCTGCGTTCATGTGAACCCTATAACTCAAAAACTTAAACAGCTAAATGGATAAAATTTGGTACACAGTTTTTACATGAGAAATGTAGGTCAGTATAAAATTTTAGGCCAAATCCGTCAAAGGGATGCCCGTCTGTATAATTGCATACTTTGAACGCCATAACTTCTTAACAAAATTACTTAGATAAATGAAATTTCGTACGTAGTCTTGAAACCCCAATTGCAGATTTGTCTCTAATTTTCATTTAAATCGATTAAAAAAAAGGCGTTGAAATTACATATCCTTTTTTCCCCCTCAGTCTACAACGCAAAAAAAAAAAAAAAAAAAAAAAAGGCGCGAACGCTGGAGCGAGTGTTTTCCCCACCTTAGGGAATACCGCACGTTTTCCGGCGCGGTGTATCCCCCCCCCCGTGTTATTCGTATGGGAGAAAGCTTTGGGGAGGCCATTCCCGCTGGAAGTTCTTCAAGTCGATTTCATTGGCTGTTGTAATACTGTCCCACTGTATTTAATAGAAATTGCTCATATATTTCCCCAACAGATGGTGATACTGAGGTGATTTTTAAAAACAAAGTTTCAGTTGACACTTAAAACATTTTCACGAGGAAGCTCCCGAAATTACGGCAGAATTTAGTGAAGTTAAAAAGAGTGGACACATCCATTTGTGAGAAATGTGGTGAAGGTCTTTGTTGTAACAAAATTAACAACTGTTTTAAAAACTGAAATTTTTAATTTTTCCTGCCATTTTGCAGTATGTTGCAAACCTTTTTGGTCAATAAATTTTTATTTTAACGTGCTAAATTTTTAAAATGATTTTTTTCCATACCTACAATGATGCATTCCAACGTCTGAGTAATATTTTTTCAAATCGGAGTTCTTGAGATATAAAGGGTTAAAATAAGTTACGCAATGCACACACACCGCACCGACACGACGCCATTATTGCGGAAGAAAATTAACAAATATTTATACCGAGGGCTTATTCTAATTAAATGCGGGAGATCCTATTGTTGAATAGTATATATTAACCTCTTAACATGAAATGACGTCTGACATGTGCATCGAATTATAGAATTTTTGCTATATAAATCCGTATTTCAGTCAACGTAACAATTTTAAATACAAAAATCACTTGGACACGCTTACATGTCTCAGGTATCCTTCACCATCTTAAATAAATTGAAATAATAAAAAAATATCCTAAATGGGTGGTGGCATCTAATTAAAAGGTTAAATAAAATCGTATCTCAAGGGGTTAATTATCGCATGCTACTGAAGCCATTACTTGGAAGGATATTCTTTCGAAAAAGAAAGAACTTAAAACTTGTTACCCAATGTATGATTTTGATGTATGTGTGAATAGACAGCTAATAAACAAGGAAAGAGGTGCAAAGGAAGTTTTTATGTTTTGTTTTAATCAAGACTTATTGTGATGAGTAAATGCACATCAGTTAGTTATACTTAATTGTTAAAATAATAAAGGAAACTCGAAGTTCCTTTAATAAAATATGGCAAAGCATCTTAATAGCTTTTTTTCTGTTAGAAAATCAAAATTAGAGTAACAATAATTTTACTATTTATAGGAGATTTCAGAATTAAAGTCGAGAACAGAAACTTCGGTCACGAGTCAATTACACCAAAACGAACTCGTGATTATGACCATTTTCCGACCTTGGAATATTTTTGCAGTTTATCACAGTGAACTTGTCGAACTTTACTATCAGAGTGCATATCTCTTCCTGTCTTTACCAACACAC
The DNA here is from genome assembly GCA_013235015.1 of Araneus ventricosus. Classification (NCBI taxonomy): domain Eukaryota; kingdom Metazoa; phylum Arthropoda; class Arachnida; order Araneae; family Araneidae; genus Araneus; species Araneus ventricosus. The sequence continues at coordinate 18,007 of BGPR01000114.1, forward strand.
GAAAATAATAACTTTTGTATTATGAAAACATTGCATGACGGTCACTAACAAGATGGTTCGCAATTGTTGTATGCAAAACTTTGTTATTAAGACCACTTACAAGAAACGTCCTAAACGTTTTTTTTATATAGGGAGGCGAGGGCTCAAGACTATTTTGCGATTGACTGGATTACATAGCTAGATGAAGAAAGGGATCTCTGGCTACATCTATATGGATAAGCAAAACGAAAATGCTGGAAACAAGACACTATCTTGACCATTAATATAACTGAAAAAAAAATCATATTCCGCGCATGAAGATATGAAAAATTACGATATAAAATAAGCATTCATTTTCATTCTTAAATAGAATAATTTTTAAAAAGAAAGAAATCAAAATTAAATACATACTTTGATGAATTATACAAATACCTGAGTACAGGAAAATAAAAAGACCAAAACAGAAAGGAAAGAAGCTACTCCGACGCAAAAAGTACTTTTAATTCTCAAAAACTGAGCTAAGATGACAGTTTTTAACAAATAAACCTTCAATAAACAAAATTATTTACTGTTAATGAGTTAAGCAGAAGCACATAGTGTTTCATGTGGACTTTTTTTTTTATGTTCACTTGATAGTGAATTAATACTCTTAATTTACTATTACAAGTTTTAAGTATTATCTCGAAAGAGTAAATGACATTTCACTTTAAACTGACAAGGTAGAAATTCGAAATTAAATTCTGGAGAAATTGATGTATAGGGCTGCACACGATTTCATTTTCTTGGCACAAGAAAGTTAAATGGGATAAGCTACGGAAAATGTAAGAATGTGCATTTAAACTAAATGCATGTATATAATGCCAGTTGAAACCTAAGTAATGCAGAAGGAAGAGTAAACCGACAGAAATCATACTTGGGAGACGAAAATAATGATTAAAAACCGGAGTAAATAAAAGTAATGTAAACCGGAGTAAAAAAAAAAAAAAAAATGCCAATGCCCTTTAACTCCTAACGCAGGCTGTCCAGTTGTTGAGACTGGGGATTCAATCAAGGTTTTCCCCCATAGAGAATGTATAGTGAAGTAGTTTCTCTTCGATTTCTCTCGAAAATGGATAATTGGTCAGAAGCTTTTACATGAAATAAAAATTGTCGAAATTGTTCCAGTAGTTGGGACTGGAGGACTGGTCCTTTGATACTCAAACATAAGGCGACTATCGAAGCCATGTTCCATCAAATGTTTTAATGGTAAAATCCGAGTCTCTTCTATTTCATGTGTGCAAAATGAGTTGATTATTTGAATTTGAGATCAGCGCCTTAATTTGGTCGTTATTAACTGAGGATGGGCTACAGGGGCGTCGCCAGTCTTAAACGCGAATGTCTGAATTTCACAAACCATCTGCGCTCCACTTGCACATTCACTTACGGCATTGTCTCCGAAAACAGAAAATATTTTTTTCGCCGCTTCAAAAGTATTCTTTCTTTTGTAATAATAAAAAAAACATTAAATGCCACTGGAGCACAAACAAACAATTAAACCAATGTTGATGGTGAACAGACAAATTTTTGGGAAAGTATGACCTTAAGAAAATATCTAATTTCAAAGGCTGAAAACAGCAATTCAGCGTCCAATACAAATGCTTTGTTCCACGAAAGAATAATAGCATAGTTCATCTACAAGTAGGTTACGTGTTATGGACTCCAAACGACAAATCGACTAAGTTCCCGCAACCGATTCCCCACCACATTCGTTATAAAAATGATAATTTAATATCCTGAGTATAGTGTTCAGATGACCTTCGAGGTGAAGTTAATAATATACTTACCTTACGTTTATTACACAAAATATAAAAAGTACAGCAGAATAATAATAATCCTAGGTACAATAGCGATATTCTTTGAATAAGTATCTATTATTTTCCATTTGAAAATATTAATCGCTAACTTTTCATAACAATTTTTCTGTTTTTTTTTTTGGAGGGGAAGGGAAATTTCCTTTTTTTGTAGCATATTGCAAGATTTCAGGGAAAAAAATTATTACAGCAGAAACTGAAATTAATGTTAGCAGAGTTACAGAAAACAAGTGATTAGTTTAAGAGCACAATTCATCAAGGACTAAGTGCTTATTCTCTTTCTCCTAAGGACAGTGACCGCCATTTATATTACAAAGGAGCATCATGCAACGTCGAACTATAAAGTTAGCAAAGCAATTCTCGTTTCAGAGGCCATTATTATATCCTGAATCATTTCGAAATGAACGCGTAAACTGATTTGCCGATAGAAGAGCGGAAAAATGTAAACAACCTTTGGAACGCGAAGATAAAACTAATAGCAAGTCAATATTAATGTCACTGCGAATTCAAGTTTAGAAATAAAAGTAATTCAAGATTTTGTGCCAAGCAGCGCCTCCCTCTAAATTTTGAGACCCCGGGCAGAAATATGGGGGGGGGGACCCCCAGTAAATAAAAAAGAAGGAGCAAATAAATAAAATCTATCTTTTATTCTAATCGAAACAATAATGCTGAACTTATAACACAAATAAGAAAATAAAATTAATTTAACTTTATTTTCCTTGCTGTAATCTCAGTAAATTTATTATCTTATTTAAATCTTCGCATAATTTATTTTCTATAGAAAGCAATATTATATGGGTAGTCGTCTTTTGCGCCAATTGTGAATCTTAAAGAGTTTTTCTTTTATAATTATTTTTTAAGCTTTGAAAAACTACATTCGGACTTGCCAGAGGTCATTGGAATTGTAAATAAAATTCCTAAAATTATACTTAAATTGGGAAATGCACTTCCTGTTTTACTATTTTTTAGATATTCTAATGGAGATCAATCACATAATGCCTTCACAGAAAATATCGAATACTTTTGTTTCCTCAGAGATAATTTCCGTTAACGTCTCGATTGTTATCATCTCTACTAATAATAAAGGAGAATGTGTGTGTGTTGGCGCTCTACAGGACAGACCGCTAGACTTAGAGCAGTGAACTTTGGCATACAGAGGCATACTTTGGAGGGTGGAAATGGGCACCTGGGAGCCGTTTTTTTTTTGTTTTTTTGAAATTTTAATTAAAAATTAAGCTAAATTTTGGCGTTTTTTCTTAACTTCCAAAAATATTACAGCACAAAAATTATTTTTACAACATCTGAAAATTAAAAAAAACTATCTTTTCAATGATATCAATTAAGTTGTACGATTTCTATTTCGAATTTTAATAAATTTTAAAAAATATTTTTTGGCATAATTTACAACAATACTTTGCACTGTTGCAACACATTTCAAACGGTTTTCATTGTTTAAACAAATATTTAATTGCATATTTCTCTTCCAATGTTGAAAGCTAATAAAATATCTAACTGAATTTTACTTTCTACTTTTATTTGATCAATTTTTCTGTGAAATCTATAAAGGAAGTCCTCAAGATAGTAAATATGTAATGAAATAATCCAGCAATCTGAAAAATTATCTTTACTATGTTTTAATTCTTTTTATCAGCGTGTTTTAAGCCAATTAGCATGCTGCTGGATGTAAAATGTACTGCGCCAATTTAATGTTGAAATCAAATGCCTATTTTACATTAATGTAGACAAGGAATAGAACAAGTGCAAGGTTACAAAAAGCATGCAGGTTAAATATCTATAGCAATTTGAAGTTTAAAACTACTTTGTTAAGGGAACCATGAACATAAAATTATGCATAAGTGATTAGTTGAAATTTTATTCCCGGCGATGAAGCTGGTCGCCGAAGGCGGCTAGTCATAAATAAATTTGTTCATATTTCATAAGCTAATAATAATTTCTGATATAATAAGATTAAGGTAGTTCGTTGTGGGGCCGCAGTATTTCCTGGGTGTACAACTATACAAACGATAGACCGACCTTATGGAAGTTACTGGTACCAAGTACTATTAGACTAACTTTTTGCATTACCCTAGCCACTCTTAAGTAAAACAAGACAGAATTTCAAATGAAATATTGAAACAGTTCGAAAATATTACCAGCATACTTCATTACTTGCAGCTTCTTGAAAAATAAAATATGAATATAGCAATACACTAAAATATTTAACAAAGGATCAATTGCCTTTAATATGAAGACCTAATACTTTTAAAATAGAGGATTCTACATAGGGCAGTTTCAATTATAAAATGCGCAATTGAATAAGGATTAAAAAATAATTCTGCGAAGGTCCCTTTCAGAGAGCAAGACACCTTCAATAACATTTCGTTTGCCATTTGCACAAAAGAAAACACGACACATCTTAAACAATTGTAGATCCAAAACACGACACATCTTAAACAATTGTAAATCCTTACAGCCAATGCAGAATGTTTTGTACGAAGATCCTCTTGAAAACAGCAGTAATATATTCCAAAACCTGCTAGTATTCTGAATTGAAGAATCATGAGAAAATGTATAAATATTTTGACACTGCATTCAACATGCAATATATATTTGTATAGAAGTCAATTTCTATGACAAGTCTTAAAAAAGGCTCTGACTTTTCCGCATACCATTAAAGTTAGACCACATGGAGAAAGGTGGGGTATATATATCGGGTATCTATATATTTAATAGAATTGGCAAAACCTAAGGACCAGTCCCCTAGGCCCAACTACTGGGCCGATTTCGAGAAAATTTATTTCATATGAAAGCTTATGATCCTTAAATATGTTCCAGTCCCCAGTCACAACAAAAGGATTGATTTTACCAATTTTTTTCGCCACTTTGCAAGCCTAGCTAACCAATCGGAATGCTGCAAGTTTAAAACAGTACTTTTAATCAACATGCTGCCTCAAGAATATTTTAAAATACCTATTGTAACTTTGGTATATATATATACTATATATATATATTATAGGTATATATACTATAGGCATTTTGTAATACCTATTGGAAACTTTATTTAGAACGGTATTCATAATGTATTTATGATTCTGTAGGCTTTAGGCAGAAATTCATAACAAAGTTGTGCACAACATTAAAACTCATCTGTTCTTTCTTCATTTCATAGCTTTTTCCACTAATCAATACATAATATTTAAAATTGAAAAAGGGAATGGTTGCAAGCCGCAAAGAGGCGAGGCTAGTGTGGAGCAAGGCAGATGCTGCTACTCTCTAAATTGAAATAAGTAGATTTACCTCAGTAATTTAAAGAAAAACAAAACAAAAATATTTCAAGAGGTTAAAAAAATATATTATTTCAATGAAAAGTTGCTGCCTCTTCAAAACCAGTTAAAATGGGGAAGAAATTCGATACATTTTGAAATTTTATTACAAAAAGGCGGAATAAATAAGCAAGATACTAACAAAACAGTGGTATTTACAGATGTGTTGTTTCATTAAAAGAAAATTTAAATTGTTTTCAGTCTCATATTTTTATGTGACAGATGGGCGTCTCTCCGATCAATCAAAGAAAATGCCGAAGAAATCTTGGAGAAAGCAGACCACAGTGGAGCATAAGGAATCAATCATTTCATCGTCCAAAAACTAAATGACCAGAAAGTAGTTTTAAACCGTTGAAGAAGTTTGGATACAAAACAAAGTTTAATTCTGGGATGCCACATGCTTTAACTGTGGAAACATGACATTAGGAGTAATAAAAATTGGATTACAAAGGAAAACCATGTTCGAAAAAGAGCGTGGTTGAATCGATGGAAAGTGTTACAAACAGTAAATCAATCTGGGAAAGATGGCTAGAAAGGTTGGGATTGAAAGAGATTCTTGCAACAAGAAGTGCTACATATTAACGATAGATTTTGATCTTAACAATTGGCAACAAATAAAGTTAAAGAAAACAGTTGAAAAAAAAAACAATGGGAGTTTCTCATACACACTTCAAATATAGCGCATTTTGTGAGTTCAGCTTCATAATACAATTAACCCCTTAACTGCCGCCGGCGTATATATACGCCTCACTCAACCAATGCGTTAACTGCTGCCGGCATATATAAAAGCCTTTCCGAAGTACGATCCTTTGCATTGCGCTGCTATAAAGAAAACTGCCCCCACGGCCTTGGAATGCCATAAAATGACCTTCTCAATGTTTGAAAAGGATTTTCTTATTTCAGAGAAGAGGGGTAGGGTATTGGTAAAGGGGATGTTTCTGAAACGGTGAAAGTCATAGCTGTGCAGTTTTTGCTTCTGTTTCTGTTTGAGTAGGTTGTGCTTTTTTTTATTCTTCTTTTGCTTCCGTTTTCGTTTATTGTGCAAAATAGAAGATCCTTTTAAGAAAATGTCCGACAGTGATGAGAGTGATTTAGATGACTATTTTCCGTCATCTTCAGGATCAGAAACGTCGGAATATGAAGCTTTGTGCTGGGGATGGTTGGAGGGGGAGG
>BGPR01000114.1:34079-83151 GCA_013235015.1 Araneus ventricosus
ATTTCAATTAGAAAAGCATATATTTTTATTTCAGCACTATTGTTGCACAGAACCTTAGGCAGCTTAGCCATTTGTATTAGGAGTTTCTGATCATAACCAGCACAATTACATGCATTTCCAAAGGAAGTCAAATCCGCTGAAATGAGCAATACGTAACTGAACGGAAGTTTGAGCATATTTTCCCAGAATTTTCTTTCGAAAACGGAAGATAGGAAGGTTTCTTTCCTTTGTGTGAAAGTGGAATTTTTGGAAGAAAAGGCAAATTTTTGCAGGGGAAAAAAAAAGAATTTTTAGAGAAAAAAGACAAAAAAGCGGAAATTCGCGAAAAAGCGGAAGAATCTCATCCCTGGTCCAGGCATTTTGCATTATTATATGCAAGTTATCATACTTGATTGTAAGTCAGACCATAGTTCAAATTTGAACTTTTAATAACATAAGCACAAAGCACGCTTTCTTGATCTGTGGTGAAATCTTGTATACTTAGAGCTAAAGCAGTTTGAAGAAGTATCCAGTATTGCATTATCATCAGGGTCAACTGTTTCACTTTTTTTAAATCTATCAAATAAAGCGTTCCATATAAATTTGCAGCTGTTCTAAGCGACATAAAATCTTTAACCGCTTGCATGGCCTTTAAAATATCTTCTTTTACTTCTGGCTTATTATGCTTCTGCATGCAAGTTAGAACAATCTTGCTCAAAACTCGGTTAAATTAATACTTTCTTACAATGAGGGATACATTTCCAACAGCGTTAAAACCTACAGATTTGTTGAAGTCTGTCCCACATGCAGGTATTATTTACTCTCTTTAAAAAAAGGAGTTTCTAATTATTAATAGCATTGTAAGATGCAGAAATTTTTGATTAATTTGGTGAAGAAATCCAATTTATCTCAATGAATATGGAGTGAGAAAATTCAGTGATGAAAATAAATTTCAGTTTTTACTTAGCAGGTCACAAAATAGAACTCAATTTCCAATAGAGAAAATTCTAACTGTTGAAAGGTGCTCCAAGTTGAAATGCACTCCCCTCTCCTCTACTGATTTCAATGTAGTGCTTGGTGAAAACTGACACCCATATTTTAACTTGGTGACAACTGGGGTTGCATAGTAACAGGAAAAGTACCTTTGTTTCAAATAACTCACCAAATTTGAAATTAGAATTAACATGGTTAAGATCTAATGGTTGGTGAAAGTTTTGTGAACTTGACAACAAGACAGTATACCATATTCTGAAACCTAACCAAATATTTTCAGGATCACTTAGTCACTGAAATACACCTATCAATCATTATCCATGTATCAGAAAAGTACTAGTTCTTTATTATATTAGTATTGTATACTAATATTGGGAAAAAATTTCACAAATGAATTAATTCAATAACACTCACTAGTAAGAAAAAAAAACATTTATCACACTGCACATATAAGAATTAAATAACTTAGGAATCAATTTAAATTAAGTGATGTATTTATGGAATCCAAGAAAATGCTAGTGAAAAATTTCTTTAATTTTGACAAAATTTTTAACAAATCTATAAGCAAAAAAACCAATAAGAAAATATCAAGATACTGTAATGCACTATTTTCATGATTATCACTTAAGTTTACATTTGCACCTATAAACTAAATTCGACTTGCAAATATTTAAAGATTTTAAAGTGAACTGCAAAAAAATACATTTTTAAATATGAAACAAAAATTGAATCAAAATTATTTACTCCTTTCGTTGTGGAAAGTAGTAAATATTTCTCACAATAAAGGAAATAAATTTACTGCATAAACTAAAAATTGTTGTTCATAATACTGCCTTACGGAAATTCGTATGCTAAACACAGAATTTGGAGAAGCTTAATGTTTTCGGACATCTAAACCCATCGTATGAAATAATGAATCCTATATGAAACCGTGACAAAATTCGAAACAAAAAAAAAATGCACAAATGTTTTTAAAGTATAGAAAACAAAATATTTTACACTTACCGTAATTGCCATTGGAATTTAAATTTTCCAAAAAGGTATTTCTTAACTGAATGTGTAATTCCTGGTCAGTAGGATTCGGAACATCTACTGGAACAACCATTGTAATTTCAAAAAGATTTAAATGATAGAAAATTCAATTACAATTTTAAAATTTAGGGGCCGGAACTTTACAACGACACCAACAAACAGCAAGTGTCAAGACCCGTGTTGTGACCGAAATTATAAATATAAAAATGAAACCTTTGAACTGAATGAGAAGAAACTCGTTAAGTTGAGAAGTTACTCAGCAAACTCGAAAATACAATTTCTCATTCTAAGTCATAAATATTAACATGATACAAATTAAAAGTAATAGAAACTAATTCTGAAAATTTTCTACTGATTTAAAATAATATACAAAGAAGACATTTCTTTTATTAAGATATGATTTTCTTAAATAAGCAAAAACTTTGTTAACGTGATGATTAATGCTTTCAATTATATTCTAAATCCTAGATATGCTTAAAGCATATAAAATCTATTAACGATTTTTTTAATAGGCTCTTGTTCAAAAGAATGAAAACAAAAAAATGAATAATAAATTGTGAAGTGAAAAGAATTTTAGAAATTCGGTTTTACTTCGGCTTTCGGTTTTGATTATATTGAACCTGTCCTGTTTCGTCTCTAGAATACTCTGGCATTCTATTTCATCATTTAATTTTGATAATCTGATTATATAATTCATCTGTTTTATAATAAATTTAATTGATTTGATTTTAATTTTTCTTTGATAATTATTAGAGACATGTCCACTTCATATGGAAGTATGACTTTGAGAGAGCGAATAACGGAAGTCGAACGTGTGAGTAAGAAGTGAATATTCGAATGTAACAAAAAGTATTTATGTATTTATTTTGTTAACTCTATAAATGCATTAGACTAAGTGGTGAAATTATTCATTTCTTATTAACCCCTCATACAAATTCTCGGGGATCGGCTTATTACTTTTGTTTCAAACCATAGGCTAGATGCTCCAGTTTTGGCCACCTTATGAGAACATTTGAAATGGAAATTTCACAGTGGATGACTGTTTAAAACATATTAATCATACTTATACTATTCTTTAGCAAATTTTATTGCCTTTCTTCTAGTTATAAAATTTTTCTGAAGAATATTTTAGATTTCGAGTTATGAATCTTTTAAATAAATTAACTCAATTTCCGACAGTTTTGGCCACCTCTATGCACCAATTTTGGCCACACTATTATTATATTTTTAACAGACATTTTAATGAATTTTAAGTAAAAATAAATCATTTTTATGCAATATATATTTTAGTACATTATTTTCTGTTGTTTTAAATGTGATTTTTTTTATGAATTTATAAAGATATGTAATAAAATTTACCTAAGCTGATTTTAGCTGCAGATTTCAGTTTAAAAAAATAAACAGGAATGCAGAAAACAATAATTTAATTTGGTTGATAAAAGACAAACTATAACTTATTTTGGTTGATAAAATACAAACTATATGTACTTGCATAATTTTTTTTGATAAAATATGAAAAAAATGGGGAGAGGAATCAACTTACATTGCAAAAGCATAGATTTTTTTAAAAAATATTACAAATCAAGAATTTGAATTATTATATTCACTAACAATATCCACAAATATGTATTTTTATAATTTTTAATTGCAACATTAATCAAATTCATCAGAATCATTTTTAAAATTAGAGCAATCCGTGCATATAAAAGAATATTCCTCTTCACTCGAGCCAGGTTCCTCAAATTGAAATTTTCCAACATAAATGCGAGATAAACGTTCAAAATGGAGATATTTTTGTCATTCCATTTTGAATGGCCTTAACTGCATTACCAACTTTAGATGATGAGTAGCAAAATTTTTTTTATGGAAATGCTACCTGCCTTCTTATTTTTAATTGGAGCCATTACTATGTAAAATGAAAACAAACAAAACTAAATCATTTGCTTCTATTTTAGAATCAAAACTAAATCAGTTACTTTTTATTTCAGAAACAAAGCTATATCAGTTACTTTTCATTTTAGAAACAAAACTAAATCAGTTGCTTTTATTTTAGAAATAAAATTAAGTTAGTTGCTTTTATTTTGGAAACAAAACTAAATTAGTTTATTTTACTTCATCCAGATATTCTTAAATGTATGTAATGGCTCAAAACACAATAATGAAGTTATGTGAATGAATATTAATCATTTAATTCCGAGAGCTTGATGATGAAAAACTGCAAATACTTGTTCCTTAACAAAAACCTTAACAGTTTTGAGTATACAATACATGATCATGCATTTAATTTTTTTACAAGTCGCATGTTTGAGAAAAATGAACCAATCAGATTGAAAATAGTAAAATAAGGATTGTTTAAAGTATTGGAATTCTCCTTATTAGTTAATTTGAAATTACTGGAAAAACAGATCCAATGTGGCCAAAACTGGAGCATCTACCCTATGGCAATTAGTTTTTACTTTTTATATTTTTTTCTTGTCATAGAAAATTCCATTGTAGATTATCGTCTGCCAAGTTGATCTTAGTAATCTTGAGGATTTGAACTTTCTCAGCAAGTCATAAAATGAACAATTAGGCATTTTACTTGTTCATTAATTTATTTCATGTGGTTTTTATTTAGAAAGAACGTAGAAGCTCCAGAAATGAAGAAAGATCTCAGGATGGTATTGACTCAAATGATCGAGATGGAAAAAAGTTCGTTAAACAGTTTGTGTTTGTTGTATTGTCTTATTTATTGTACTTCGTGCATTTAATTGCAAAAATGAAATATACTCCTTTAAAACATTGATTGCTTTGCTACTCCCATAATTTTCCCTCGTATATTATTTTAATTAGTATATAACAATATTATCTGTACTTCATTGTCAGCTTCTTTTTCTTCATTTAAAATAATCATAGTTGAAAAATTGAGTTTTAGGAGTAAAATTTGAATGTTTGAATGCTCATTCCAACATGCTAGACTTACTGTTACATCTCAACAAATTAAGATTTTAAAAAAACTTTTAACTTGTATCTATAGGATAGATGTGTCAACTTTCTGTACTATCCATTGGAAAGCTTAACCAACCTTCCAGTGGGTGCTCGTATGCAAGAGATACTTGCATTGTGCATCATATTACATATTTATATCGTTCTTTTATAAATTTAAGTGCAATTTTTATTTATAAAATCTTTGTTTAATATTAAGCTAATAAATACAGATAACATAAATAAAAGTTATATTTATTTTTGTAAAACACGATATATATGAGAAGTTCTTCAAATTTTGGGTGTTTGTAGAGGCATTACAAGAATTTTTCACAGACAATTAACGGAATCTCTTATTTATTGAAGTACCACAAAGATGTTTAAATGATTTTATCATGGGGGTCATTCCATGTCAAGTGATCCAGAAAAAAAATAATTGGTTTCTTGACCATTTTATAATCAAATGATTTTCTGTATGTTGATTCCTACATAATTAGAGAGTCCAAAAAGACTAATTTTCATTTTTTATCTTTTTCTGAATTCTGATGGCAGCCATTTTTGTTTTACAAAACATGCCGATTTTTGCGTTTGTAGGGGTTTGCGTTAACTTTTATTATTCTTAACTGGCGAACCCGAGGTTGATGAAACAAAAACCAGTTTATTTAGGAATATACAGCCTTTATTATCTCCAGTACACATTTAAGGAAAATTTTATTCCAAATAGCAAAAATCGGGTTTGTCGGGAAAAAGCAAAGTTTGACTTTAAAAATGACAATTTTTCAATTTTTGAAGGCATATAATTCCCAAAAGGAATCTATTCTCCATATTACTTTTGTGGGGATATGTAGCTACCTTAATGTACTATATTTCCAAAAAATTTCAACCCTGAGATTTGCTTCTTTTAAGAGTTACGGGCTTTCAAAATCCGAAAATTTCAAAAAAATCCAAATTTTGACACCTTATATCTTTGTTGGGGCAAAGTTTAAAAATCTGAAATTTTTACAGATAAACCCTCTATAGTGTATTATACTGCTGTAAAAATTTCATGTTTGATATTTATCTACAAGTCAAGTTATAGGACTTTAAAAATCCCATAAAAAACATATTTTTTCCCGAAAATGACGAAGCATTAATTTGACTAAATATTATTTTTATCATCAATAAATTATAATATGACCTCAAGTAATATTTGTAATTAAAATTACAATTCAAATGAATTCTTATGGCATTTATATTTTCAATTAATGCACCATTTGGTGCATTAATTTTACTTTGTATTTATTCTGTTAAGTTATAACATTAAATTATGTCATGTTTCTATTTATAAGATAATCTCTTAAAATGCTGTAGGCCTAATATACTTATTTAACAAAATGTGTGGATGTTCAGACCTGTTCACAAACTTTTGTGATAGACTTCAACAAACCAAAGCAAGTTTCCAACGACCTTACACTAACCAAATATTGACATCAGCAGAAATGTTTGAATTTTGTCATAACCATTTCAAAGGAATCGCCTTCACTTACATAAAAGATGAAGAAATCATTCAACATCATAACAATAAACTTCTTGACTGATTTGAAAACTCTGTGGCAATTACTGGTACAAGGAGTTTTCATTGTTTTGTTCCTGTGTCAGAGAGTAACCTGAAGTGCGTCATTACTTCACAAGCTACGGAATATGAAATTTATTCCACTACAAAAGCTGTACAAATAACACTTCACACAAGAGATTCTATTCCATGTGTATGTGATGGTCAATGGTGGCTGGCAGAGGTGAATGATAGTGATATAAATAAAAATGTGCTTGTAACATTTTATCATCCCCGCTGGTCCAAGGACAGCTTTTAAGAAAAAGGAGAAAGACCAGACTTGGGTGCCTATGAATGATGTTTTAAGGAAACTAATTGCCTTAGAACTACAACAACTGCTGGAAGGACACATAACATTTCCCCAAAACTAAGTGAAGAAATATCAAAACTTCTTAATAAATACAAATCAAGGTAGAACGATAAACCTGACTCACGTGTATAGTATAGCCATACTTTTGTGATGTGTTAGTTGTAAATAATATATTGATACTTTTATTTGAAGTTTTAACAATGGTAACCATAGTAAAAACTGTGTTATAAAATAAGTGAATCGAGAAGCCTCAATTATACTGTGGAACCTAAAGTGACTATGAAACATATTCAAATTTTTCTACTTCATTATACATTTAAAGTGTGCATAAGCTACTTCATGTAAAAAAGGTAAGTTTATATGTAATAGGTAATAGTAGTTATATCATATAATAATTTATTAATGATAAAAATAGTACTTAGTCAAATTTATGATCCGTCATTTTCAGCAAAAAATGCGTTTTTTATGGGATTTTTAAAGTCCACTAACTTGACTTGTAGATAAATATCAAACATGAAATTTTTACAGCAATATAATACACTATAGAGCGTTTATCTGTAAAAATTTCAGATTTTTAAACTTTGCCCCAACAAAGATATAAGGTGTCAAAATTTGGATTTTTTTGAAATTTTCGGATTTTGAAAGCCCGTAGCTCTTAAAAGAAGCAAATCTCAGGGTTGAAATTTTTTGTAAATACAGTACATTAAGCTATCTACACATCCTCACAAAAGTAATATGGAGAATAGATTCCTTTTGGGAATTATATGCCTTCAAAAATTGAAAATTTGTCATTTTTAAAGTCAAACCTTTGAGCTGATTTTTCTATTTGGGATACAATTTTCCTTAAATGTGTACTGTAGATAATAAAGGCTGTATCTTCCTGAATAAACTGGTTTTTGTTTCATCAACCTCAGGTTCACCAGTTCCGAGTAGTATAAGTTAACGCAAACCCCTACAAACGCAAAAATCAGCATGTTTTGTAAAACAAAAATGGCTGCCATCGGAATTCAGAAAAAGATAAAAAATTAAAATTAGTCTTTTTGGACTCTCTAATTATGTAGGAATCAACATACAAAAAATCATTTGATTATAAAATGGTCAAGCAACCAGCTCTGGATCACTTGATATGGAATGACCCATGGATCATTTTTATGATTCCCCGCCATGATCATACTGACGAACAACACCAGCCGTGTGTTGCTTGGCAGTTCAAGTCAGAGCAAAAAAGGGCAGTTAACAATGCGCAGAAAGGTTATATAGTGGAAGAAGGGGATTTTCCCGAAGGACGCGACTCAAAGTGGAAATGAAAGTACGCTTATTCCGATGAAAGTTGAAGTAATTAAAAAAGAGATATCATTTAAAATAATTACAGCAAGTTAAGAAATTAAAATATTACATTTATATATGTAATACAATGCACGATATGTTGTAAAATTTGCGCAGGCATGCCTGCTGGAAGGTTAATGGGTAGTTATGTGCATTATGTCTTCTCTTGCTACTTTTCCGTTAGCTGGGCGCAAATGTCGCCAATTGTGAACCAAACACGAGCCAAGTCGCCAAGCAAAGAGATTTGGCACAAATGTCGCCAATTGTGAACATCCAAGTCGCCAAGAAGAGCGAAGCGATTTTCCGTTAGCCGGGCGCAAATGTCGCCAATTGTGAACCAAACGCGAGCCAAGTTGGTGGAATTCTGCATTATTTGGCGATTTTTTGCTTGCGCCTGGCTAATGAAAAAGTACCCTTCTCTTTACTAGAATGTAAATGTAACTACTAATATAGGAGTAGAACTTTCATCAAAGATCAAATCTTTTTATACATTTCATCTGTAAGGGCAGAACAGAACGCCGTCTCTTACCCCCGTGACCAGACCGGTCACTGAACGGTTTGATGGGCAAGACACGGGAATTTTATTTAAGAAAAACAAAATAAACAAAAAGAAGGAAATATATACACTATGTACAGCACAGGCATTTTCACTTTTACACTATTAGTTCGTAATAGTCTTCTTTTCATTAGATATTGAAATATCTTTCTTTTATTTGAAGGGGGAATGTCCGGTAATTGAGCTAGTTAGTTCAGCTTGCTGGGAAGTTGAAGGCTAGGGAGGCCGGAAAAGATCTCTGTTTTCGCTAATGAATTTGATAATCCCACGAATTTTCTGCCTGGAGACGAGGTTATTGGCGACCCTTTTCAGCCATTCTTGTTCGTAGTTTGGCGCTGGTTTCCTCATATGCCAAGACACTGTTCTGTAAGGGCAGTGAAATTCAAATGCTTTCATAGTCTGACATCTGAATAAGCCAAAACATAATGGAGAAATATCTTAAAAGTACAATATCTGTACCACCTTAAAGAATTCACCATTACTCTAAAACTTTTGTTACAAATTAATAGGATATTCATTTGTCACCTAAACAGTAAGGTATTCGGTAAGAAAGTTTTTTTTCCCCTAAAACTTTCAATTTATCCTTATTGAATTTAAGTACTTTAAATCTTGATGTTCTTCAATATACTAGGCCTTGTAGTGGTTTCCGAACTTTGGTTTAGGATTTGATACAGATTAAATCTGTTTTTGTGGGTTATTATCATGCTGTTTCAGAAAAAAGTTGAGAGATTGAGATACCAGCTTGGATGTCATCTGGACGTGGCTCAAAATTAAGAGATCTCTCACAAAATAGTTCTCGGGTAGCTTCAAGATAAAATGTTAATCTAATTAAACTTGACTATTGTATATTTGATACAGTTTTATGATCTGTATTAGATTAGCGCATAATTATTTTTAAATTTTGTATATTTATCACTATTTGATTCTCATTATTCCTTTCCTGGTTATTCTTACTATGACTTAAATTGTTTGAAATTTAAAATATTACGAGTATATAAAAAATAATTTCTCTTCGATGTAAATTTGTATATCTGCAGCGAGTTTTATTTGTATACAATTATAGTAATTATAAATTGTTCTAAAATTTATGTACTTTTATAATATGCATATTTTTCAGAACAAAGAAAATAGATGGACGAGGTGCAAAGTATGATTCTCAAGGTATACATAAGGAGACACAAAAGGATTTATGTGACTGTTTAATCAATGACTGCCCTGGATGTTTCATGCCTTGTCCAAAATGTTCTTCAAATAAATGTGGGCATGAATGCCGTAGAAATCGTAGATGGGTTTATGAAATGGTTGAAATTGAAGGTACCAGTCTTACCATCAAAAATCAGTTCAAGAAATAAGATAAACTATTCATATGAAAACATTTTCCTTGTTTTTCATTTTTTTTCTATATAATATAAATGTACAAATATAGTCATTTTTATCCAATGTTTTACTAAGTTAGAGCATAAAATAGTTTTTCTGCTCAGTCATATTATGTATATATCTTTAATTATCAAGTAAAATAAGATTTTGTATCACCCCATTTTACATGAATAAAGTCATTTTTTTTCAATTTATTGCTTTCTTTTAGTAAGTAAGTGTGTAAAATAATTTTTCTAAGTTATCAAAATGTACAAAATACTGACTTTATTTTATATAAACTTTTACTTTTTTTTGGTTGCCTAAAACTTTACTTTATCCTTGCAGACAAAAACTCGGAATTCCAGATTGTCACTGGCAAATAGATGGGTCTCACTAAAATAATATACATGGTCAATCTCGTTTGAAATGTTTTATAATCTGTTTGGGAAGTTGCATTCTTTTGACCTGTGATACCAGTCAAGTTTCTAAGCAGCATCTTAAAAAGTTCCTGTGTTTATATTTGTATTTTATTTTATTCTTTTATTTTTACTTTGAAAATTGTATTTTCTTATGCTGACTATTGTTTTTGTTATATCGATGCCTTTTATTATTTTATTCTCCTTGTCATTGTTTTGTTAAACATTTTAACATTCTCTTTTTTTTTGTACAAACTTGAATTGGCCTGTAACTTAAACCACAATTTCTCCAATTAAAGTTTACTATATTTTTACTTTTGTTTTCATTTTTCGCAACTACAATATATGTATTTTCTATATTTGAACCATAAAATAGACAAACTGTGGTGTGATGATGTAAATGTGTATGAAATGATTTTTTAAAGAAGATGTTACATAGTTATATTGAAGAGAGCAAGTGTTTAGATTTAGGTAGCATCAATTAAATTAATTTTAATTAAATTAAAGGTGTGGGGTTGAGTTACCTCCACTCCACTGATGGGGCGTAAATCTGTCAGGAGGAGTTGGGCCATGGCTACTAGGACTCTGACCTTAGTTCCCGACTGTTGTCGTGATGCTGATTATTCAACGACTCTGCATGCCAAGGGCTCCTTTGCAATTATAATCCCACCTAATTGACAGGATGCCTATTGCAAACATTGATTCGTTGGATTCAATGAATGTCTTTCAATTCATGTTGAACTCAAATATACAATTTTTAACAAATTCACGGCTTTTTAACCCATTAGCGCCCTGCATCCCATTTATAGCATAGTTACATTTCATTTCCATGGCTGAGCTGAATGTATTCCATTGTTTCTTTTTGCTTTGTCTATGAAGTCAATAAGTATTGCCAAATTCCTAAACAGTTTTCAGCAGGTATATACCACCATTTAGTCAGATTTTGAAATCAAAGAGTCATTGTTTTGAAATTTTTTTGATTTTTCCTTTGACTTATTTTTGAGGTATTACAAGGAATTAGAAAGTGGTTTTTATTTTTTCATATTGTACTGTATTTCAAAAATCTTTAATATTTATAAGAAAAAGAAAGTTTTTAAGAATAATTTTTTTCCCGATTCTTTCTAAAATAAATAAAACCCCCAATTTTTTTCTTCGATTTTTAATTTTACTTCACAGTTAATTAGTCTTGGTGTTTTAAACATAATTTAATACAAAATTATTGAAATCTATGCTTTAAATTAATTTGGGCATTAATGAACTAAATGCCTTTCAATTTGTGTGATACATTTACACTTCCTGCAATCTCTCACACAGTTATATATTTGATCCAATTCAATTACGGTTTTGAGTTGGTCATCAGAAACTTCAATGGATTGACCAGGATGTTGATCATCTTTGAGAGAAAAATCTGAAAGGAAGGCTGTTTCTCTTAAGCAGTTGACACTATAAACTTCACATATATCTTTGTGAGTCTCGGCAGTTTTCTTGCTTTTAAAGAAGTAAAGTAAAATCACTTTTAAACTCCATGTTAAAACGCTACAAAACTAACAGCTATAATTTAACTTTTGCACAATTAGCTATTAATGTAAGCTAAAAATGAGACCAATCAAATTACTTTACAGAGTTTCAAAACAAAAATAAAGCCACCTATTTGTGAAAATTGAAATTACTTTCGTGCCAACTCGATATGAATTACATAAGATGTTTTGAATTGGCATAAGTAAATAAAAACTTAAGTATTACCAAAATGCAGATAACTTTTTAGCAAAATTACTTTCTGTATTACTACTGAACACATTACTATTATTTTCTAACATTAGTGAGGCATAAAGCTCTAAAAAAGTTACTCTAATGCATACTGAAGTTTTACAAAGTGGGAATGAAAAAAAAAGATATTAAATTATTCAAATCAACATAATCCATGCTTGTTTTTATTGAAGAACAAATCAAACTCTTGAAAAAATGTTTTGTCTCTCAATTTTATAATTTTTAAAATTTTTTTATAGCATCAATTCATTTACAAAAGAAAAATGTTCTAAACTTTTTTTTTTCACAAAGTACTTTCAAACTGAAGATTAATACCAAATTCGACTCGTCCTAACACTTTTTCAGATTATATCACTATACAACAAAGATGTTGAGCCAGCTTACATTTATTAATCATTCATGACAAGATAAAAATACCTTTCTCATACACTAAAATTATCGCCATGCTTAAAATATCTCGGAGATCAGTATGAATAGAACATGAACTTGATTTCAATAAAAATGTGCTAAGTATGAAATATAAGCCCATAATTTCAACAATATAATTTTTATGCATTCATTAAAACATCAACATGATGCTTTAATAATTGAGAAGAATTAAAATTATACATTAATTCTAACCAGTAAATTACTTTTTGCTTTTGATCTCCATGTTTGTTGAATATCTTGTAAAGTGATAAAGTTTAAAATTATACAAAATTCATGCACATTTCCTCAAAAAAAGGCATTTATGACTGTTTAAAAATAAATTATTAAATCGAGCATTATTTAGTTCTTGATGTTTCATGCATCATAAACTATTGCAGAAGTTCAAGGTGGTGAATTTCTACAATAGTTTATTCTTTTTCAAGGCAGAAAACTATTTTAGTTTTTAAAAAATGAGAACACAAAGGAATTGAGATATATAGAAATTCAATTTAAGATCATATTTTTAAGATAATAAATATTTCGAAATATATTATCAAATACAATCAGTTGTTGGAAATATAAGATTAAAACAGACTTTATTTCTTGTTACTGTTATTTGAAAATTGTGTTGAAGATAATAAATGGACATGCTTTTATTGCAACATTGCAGATGTGCTGTTATAACAAAAATTACACTTCTTATAGTTAATAGCTTAATTTTATTGACTTAAATATATGGAAATAATTTAGTATTTGTTAGTCACAATCTTTGCAAAGATAACAAATGAGATTAGAACACTGACTAAAACCTTTTCTCTTCTGTTGAATACGAAGAAAATAGTTTTTTCACATTTCAAAAACATTTTCTAATTCAATGGAAACAGCTGCAATCTATTTAATACAGTTATGAATGTAATGCTAAACTTCAGTGTCCAGTGTATGAAATTTATATGGTTTTTTTCTTGTTTGGAGCTCAAAGAGCTAATAAAATTGGCATGCTGTTTGACTATATGCTTATTGTAAAACATTTAAAATTAAAATAATATAAATAAAATTTACCTTATTGATTATAAAAACTTTTCAAAATGAGCCAGTTTGTTAGACGGTTGTGTCTATTCCGAAGGATAAGAATTTGTTTTCACACAATTGTGTAAATTACATCTCGAACAGATTTGAATAGCGTTCCACCTCTAATAAGAAACTTTTCTACAATAACACAAACCAGGATCAATAAGAAAGTTAATCCTTTAACAAGAATTCCCATGTTCAGGGATGTACCTTGGTAGTTGGATTAAGATAAAAAACAATAGAGGACCATGATAAGTGTTGTCAAATTACCCTTAATAGGGGTTTAATAAAAGCATAGGGAGAAAATGAATAGAAATCAGGAATCGCTAGTTTCAGATTTCCACCATGGCAATTATTCAAAATAGTTCACTGAATGCAACTGGCTCGTGGGAAATGAAAAAACTGAACTGATCTATTAGTACTAAAGTCAACTGAATTATTTGAAAATCATTGAAAAATAAAATTTCACCATTTAGTCTGGTCACTGAAATGACAGTTTTGTGAGATTTTTAAAAATAATTAATGTTTTTTTTTTTTGTAGACCTGAAAGTTCTGATGGTCTAGTGTTTTTCCATATGGAATGGATTAAACACCACTCTATATGAAATAGGATTTAGCATCTGGTTAGAGAGAAATTAATTTTTGAAGTTTCTTGAATAAGTCAATTTATTGCAATATTTTTTTTTAAAAAAAGGGAATTTTTGGGACCCCTGGCACAGCTAACCTTAAATCTGCCCCCGAGTGTAAGAGATCATGGGTTAAACACATATATACCTCTTCAATGTAAACACTCCTGAAAAGTTTGTTTACATTCAAAGAAGGTTAAGCTAGACTGTGCAACTTGACCGAGATGTAATGGCGACTTGTTAGCTCATAAACAAGCAGTGTTGCAAAAAATATTTCTTCGGAGAATACAATTTTTAAGAAAGAGCTTATCTCTAAATAACCCAACGTTTTTAATTCAATTATATTTTAGAAAATTGTCAAAATGTCTTTTTCAATGAGTGGCTTAACAAAAAAAAAAAAACTTGTATTAAAGCAGACAAATTTCTGGTGGGGAAATGTGAATACGACACCAGAACCAAATGATAGCAAAGATATGCAAATCAAGAGTTAAGATGAGCCTTGGGTGGGAGAGAGGGGAAAAAAAAAGGAGCATCAAGCAGTTCCCTGTGTGCCAAACCTGGGCTGCAGTTCAGCCATGCCAAACTCAATGGGAGGAAGCTTTTGCTTTCACCTACCAGTGTGTTGCTTGGTTTATGTGCAGTGAGTGAATTTTGAGGGCTCTTCAGTATCAGCCCCAACTTGTTCACCTCCTACTTATCAATTCATTTTCTTTGTTTTTATTTTTACTATTTTCGTTGTTCATCGAACTATCAGAGTGAAAAAATAACCCATAAAAGATTAAAATTGGAAAAAGAAGCTTTTTGTAATAATTTCAAGGGATAAACCACCACTGCTGGGATATTATGGTTCATCTACCTACTCTCCTAACCTTGTATCTTTGCTCTATCATTTGTTATATATAGCTTCAAGACAGCTTTGATGGTAAATGCTTTCTTGGAAGATTTGAAAGATCAGTTCTTTAATCAGAAACCTCAAAACTTCTAAAAGTGCAAAATTATGCAGCTACCAGCGATGGAGAAAGGCTCGTAGTATATTGATAAAATGTAATTTTTAATAAAATTTTCTTCCGCTGTTGTCAAAAATAATGGATGAACTTTTGTATCAATTCAATATAATTCCTAACTTTCAGTAACCTTTAAAATCGCATTACTGTTGTTCCTGATGTAAATTGTCAATTGCCTGCTTTTAAACCTTTTTTCTGTTCTTGCAACAGTTCTTAGTCTATATTCTTGCTCATGATGCATTGATGTCTATGTATATACACAGTCCAGTCACATTAATATGACCACCACCTACTTTCGACGTCAACGTGAAATAACCAATCACAGAAGGCAGCACATTGCAGTGGAGCAGTATAAAGGATGTCCTAGGGCATCGGAAAGCATTTCAATCGTTGGCGTAATGCAGAAACGTAGTGATTTATCCGATGTCCAAAAGGGCATGATTATTGGCTTTCGGGCCAAGGGTGGAAGTATTTCGGAAATGGTTAATTTTGTGAACTGTTCTCGTGCCGCCGTGGTAAAAGTATACCGTGCATGGCAATATGTATGGCACTATCCAAAATCAGCGGCGTGGCACATGTGGTGCACCACGGGCTATAGATGACAGAGGAAAACGAAGGCTACGGAGATGCGTTCGAGCGAATAGACGTGCAACTGTTGAGCAACTGACTGCCCAGATGAACCAAGGGGCTACCAAGAGTGTATCCTCAACAACGGTTCAGCGAGTTGCTCAACAGTTGCACGTCTATTCGCCCGAACGCATCTCTGTAGCCTTCGTTCGCCTCTGCGATCTATAGCCCGTGGTGCACCACGTGCCACGCCACTGATTTTGGATAGTGCCATATTGCCACGCACGGTATACTTTTACCACGGCGGCACGCGAACAGTTCACAAAATTAGCCGTTTCCGAAGTGCTTCCACCCTTGGCCCAAAAGCCAATAATCATGCCCTTTTGGACGTTGGATAAATCACTACATTTCTGCATTACGCCAACGATTGAAATGCTTTCCGATGCCCTAGGACATCCTTTATATACACTCCACTGCAATGTTCTGCCACCTGCCTTCTGCGATTGGTTATTTCACGTTGATGTCGAAAGTAGGTGGTAGTCACATTAATGTGACTGGACTGTGTATATTGATGTGAAAAGTAGCACATTTATCGAATGTGGTTTAAATATGTAGAAATTGGAGAATAGCACTTGATTGCGAGTTTGATAACACAGGTCTGCAATGAAAAAATTGTTGGTACAGCAAAAAGGTTTTTTTTAATAGTTTTTTGGATGCTGATTACCGGAAAAATAATGAAAAAATTCCATCACGTACAGTTTCATCACAAATCACAATCTTTTTTTTTTACGAATCTAAACTTATAAAAGGCAATGTTTGTGTGTGTGTGTCTGCGTGCGATGTCCAGACGAATCTATCGCACTTACAACCTTGAAATTTAGCAGACAGATAGTCATAATGGTGACTTAATGCACCTCGAAGCCGAAATTTTAAAATTTAAAAAATTTTTTATTTGTTTTGTGTTGTTTTGGTTTATTTTTCGCACTAATTTCTCAATAGAATGGTTTTGAATAATTGTACGACAAAAATGGATACACCATCGGAAAGAGGACGCGATTTCCGTTCTAATGAAGTTAGTTTTGAATTTCTAACGTAATTTACTGAATTTTGAGAAATTTTTTAAAAATAGTCGGTTTTGGCATCGGAATGTTATTTTTGTTTTTAAATTTGTTGCATCCGACTTTCTAATAACACTATTATTTTCAAATTTTTTCAGGTTATAACTAGAACGGTTCTGTCCGATTTAAAACAAGAACGGTTAAAAATTTTTTTAAATTAATTTTTTTCTGGACAGTTGAGAGTTATTATTCTCGATCGAGTTCATCGTGCGGCACTTCTTCTGAACGTTGCTGACAATTTTGATTGGCGGACGCGCAGAATACGTCATGACCTTCACCTGAATGAATTACTTCGATTATTATTTTCAGATTCAATTTTAATAATCTTGCTGTATAATAATCATTTTCAGGTTCCAGTTTTGCAATATTGTTTTGGATTAACGTACTCTGTACTGTAGGGCGAAAAAAAAAATAAGCAGGAAAATCAAAAAATGTGTATCTTTTGTTTTCAAAACTTTTTCATGTCATTGTGGGCAGTCTTTTTTTTTTCATTCATTTTGTTAAAGTGCTGATTCCACGGGCAATGCCGTGCGCGTACTGCTAGTTTAGTATATTTTGGACCAAAAAAATATTTATACGAGTTCGATAAACATATTTATGGACTTAAAATAGTAAATTGGTGGATTAAACTACTAAACAAGAAAGAAACTATTTCAATCCAGAATATTCCTCTGAATCGGTCAATTGCCTATTAAACACAATATTGAAGACAGTTGAAACCGGATACCTCTCCTGCTTGCACGTGTCTACCCTCCACACCCCTTTTCACTGACCTTATCTCTACTCCTCAGATTCTTTCTTTGCTCTGTGCTGTACACATGTGTTTATATTCCGACCTGCGAGTTATAGGTCATTATATTTTTACTTCTGTTTTTTGTTGAATTAGAGATCAATGGCTTCTAGAGGATGTGTTATAGCAGAAACAATTCAGTGATTTATTTGTGGTAACTACACAGTGAAAAAAAAACAAAGAAACATTTCGGATTTTGTTAAAAAAAGTCTATTACGTTTATTTTGGCATGAAATTATATCATCAAGACAAGCCTCGGGCTCCGCACAAAGTTTGTTGTATTTGTGTAGAAAGTATTCAAGGTAAAAAACAATCTTCAGTTTGGTATACCAATGGTTTGGAGAGAACCAAAAAATCAATGATGATTGTTATTTTTGTACTTTTAATGTGAAAGGTTTCAATTTAAAGAACAAAAAGCAAATATCTTATCCTAACATTCCGTCTGCCATACACCCTGTCCCTCATGGACCTGGTACACTGGTTCCTTCCCCTCAAGATACAGTGGGAAACATTTTTTATTCAGATACTGAATCTGAAATTGATGATAATGTTGATGAAGTATACGACTCCATTAGCGATGAACCTAAACTTTTCACACAGTCCGAGTTGAATGATTTTGTCAAGAAGCAAAACTGAAGGAAGGTGTATTTGTAGGATCAGACATCAAGAAAATGATGAAAGATGAAAATTTTGAGACTAAAATGGAAACAAACGAAAGAAAAGCCTGGAAATCTTTCAAAGTTATTACTAGCTTTCTTGGAAACAAAAAGGACCCAAACTACAAATTTATTGTAGAAGAGATGATAAAAATTTCAAGATTTTAGGCTGTAGTATGAGCTTAAAAGTTCATTTTCTTAATTCACACCTGGACTGTTTTCCTGAAAAATTAGGTGCAGTTCGTGAGGAACAAGGTGAAAGATTTCACCAAGATATAAAGGAAATGGAGAGGAAATCAAGGAAAATGGAATGTCAGCATGATAGCCGACTACTGCTGGATGCTACAAAGAGACAATTCCTGCAAAGTTCACAAGAGGAAAAGTGGCAAAAGAACTTTTGAGGTAAAAAAAACGTTACTATAAGGAACTTGTAACTTTCTACATATACTTAACAATTACTTGAACTAGCATATAAATGTAATTTATATGGATTTATGAAATTTAAATGAAATGTCAAAATTTTGCAATTTCAACCGTTTCCTTCAAAATATGCAATCACTTTGTAAAAAATCCTTGCATGATAGAAATAAATAGATTTCATTTTTAGAATCAGCACTAAAAATAACAAAAATCAGTCATCAAAATTAAAACAATTTTCAAAAAGTATTTTTTTTTTGCAGACCTGTGTAATCTAAACTTCCTTTATTTGGATTTTTCAATCAGTTTTCATCGAGTTCAGATGTATGGAATTGCATCAATAATTTTGACTATCATTTCTAAGGGGATCTGACATGTTTAAAACTATCAATTTTCGAATTTTATGCAATTCTCATCAAATACTTCAGAATTTTAATAGCTTTTTACTGCGAGGTTTGTAAATTAAATTTAAAGATATCTTGTGGGGCAATGTTGCTTCTCTATATTTTTATGTAAATTTTTAAATATTATTTTGAGGGTTTTTAAAAAGTAATTTGAGGATTATCATTATTTTTTTGATAGGAAATAAACTTATATAATCTTTCTATCTAATGCTACATTTTATAGTGCATAATATTTAGAAGAAATTTTAAAATGAAATGGGAGTGTTAAACTTTAGCTGTGTGGATGGTTCTAATTTTCTGGCGAGGTTATTAAATTGCAGTCACTATGATGAATTTCAAGATGTCTAGCCACTTAACCTAAAAGCCCTAGAATACTTGTGTATTTTGACAATATCCCGTTGATAAATTTAAAGCCTGAATTTGTTATGTTGAGTTAGTTACAAATGCGTCCACAAGAAGTCCAATTGGTTTTATAGCTACTTGAAGTTTTCTATAGAGGTCAAGGCTAGTAGTTCTAACACCCATATGCTCATGTGAATTTATATTATATTCTGGCGCCCCCCCCCCCCCCCATTACACCAGTTTCCCAGTGTTAATTCCAGCTACTGTAAAGAAGCAGAATCCTACCAGAAGATATGGGATGTGCAGCCGAGTTTGAGTTAAGAAAATTAGAAGGGCATCACGATATGTGTGAAGATTGTGATGTAGCTCTATGTTGTTCCATGCTTCAACATCTCTCGCCCACCCACAAACACATGGTAAAATGATGTCAGAAAGTGTATTAATTTTTACTGTTTAGCAAAAAAAACAGTTTTGAGAGAGATTCAAACAAAATATTTACTTTTAAGAATTTTATTCCATGTGATGTTACTTTTTAAAAGCAACGAGTATACTCGGGATTTTAAGATAACCTTTTTTCGACATTCTCTAATTATCCCTTAAGTGAATAATTTGTCAAATTATTGTTTGCAATAATCTATATTCATAATAAAGTTTAAAATTCAGCAATAAAAAAATTTGGAAATTTTGAAGAATCTTTTATAAAATAATTGTTAAGTTAAGGGGTTAAACATTATGAAACTATGAGATATATATCCACAAGTTCTTTCGAAAGTTGTGTTACTAATGTAAAAAATTAGAAAATAAAATAAAACTTCAAAAATTTCATTTACTTGATATATGAAGTAAATATCTTCAGATTATAACAGCATTACTTGCTATATTCTAAACTAAAATTATTCTTTTTATGTAACTAAGTGAAAAAAAAAGGCTTAAAATATCAGTCAGGGAAAATATATTAAATCAGAATTTTTTTATTTTAAACTACTTACAGTAAAATATACAAACAGTATAAAGTTATACATCTTATTTATCAGCTTATATACAGGTTGAGAATTCACAGGGACTTCATGTTACATTGAACATTTGAAACTCTTTAAGCTGCACCAAATCATAAGATTAAAAAATCTAACTGCACAATAAAAGTCTCCACACTTTTTTATCTTTATACTAGAATTATTTTAAAGCCCCATTACTCAGAAAAGCTAATATGTTTAATAGTTTAAACAAAATAAATTATCTGAGGTACTATACATTACAGCTTTGAGCATTTATGACTTCCATATAGAGTTATACAGGATCTCTGATTTGGTATCAAGCAGAACAGCAAAGTAACTCAAAACACTTGGTTAAAAAAGGACTCTAGGATGATCCTTTTTTGAGAGCAGTTTCATAAGTACGAGCTGGAACACCAAGGACAGACGATAGTTCTTTCTTCTCTTTAAGGCAGTGCCAAGTTGTTTTGAAAGCATTCATAATTCTGTTAAATGATGCTTCATCATAGACGGCACAGGCTGTATTTGTTCTATTGAAAGGCTCTAAGCAAATAAACAAGATCATTTTATATATCACAAGATGTTGCAAAAAAACTTTCAATTTAAGATAAACAGTCAAAGATTCTAAGTAATTGCTATTATTTCCATTATCCAATGTCTTGAATGAATGCAATATTGACATTTCTAACTAAAGTTACAGTAGTCCCAAAGATCTGATCAGATGTGACAAAAGGACAGGTCGAATAACAAGAAAGCTAGATAAAAGCTTTACAATTGTTCACTTCCTCTCACTCACACCATAAAAAACATCAATTTTATACTAAAATCTACTTTTACTGAAATTTTCTGAGCTCTTAGTACAGGTCAGCATTTTATAATGTTTATTATGTATTGTACATTTTAAAAATTACAGAAAACACAAATTCAAGGATAAAAATAGTGTACACTATACAATACAAATACATGCACTTTAAAATAAACAAAACATTAACATAAGCTTAATTCTTACAAAAATTAACCTTATCTTAATGTTTATTGATGATTACACTAATGTGACATTTTTTTAAAAACTAGTCCTAATAATTTAGAAGCAGGTTACTCGAGTGTTGACCATACTCTCAAGATCCAGACCTCATGACCATGAAATAGAAACAGGCTGTGAAGACGTCTGCAAACAGCAAGAAGGGGAACTAGAAAGGATCTCTCTTCCTAGATAAAATGCATCATCAAGTCTAATATGCTGATGGGCATTCTAAAGGGGTTGGCAATGAAGACCAAACAAAGTGACAGCCTTTACTCTCCAATACTTAGAATTCTCAAATTAATTTGATTTCAATTAGTAATATATTCCATATGCATATACCACCATCAATTTAAGGCTATATTAGTTCTTTAGCATGAAGACTCATTTTAAAAACCTACCTTCTATACAAATAAACTTCCAATGACCTCTTTTGTTCTTTGTAGATCTAAAATTCATTGCTACTTGCTTTGGTAGTTTGCATCCCAGGCGAACAGAAATAACATCTTTTGAAAAGCTAAAAACAAACCAATATAGTATTTCAGTACAGGAAAAAATATAATGTTTGACATATTATATGTGAAAATTTAAACTGTCAACTTACTCAAACTTATCTGCATAATACTCAAAAAACCCATATAAAAGACTTCCCAGAGATTGTGTATTTTTTGACTGGAAAATACTGTTATCTCCATAAGGTATTAGGCATTTCCAATAATCTCCAGGATCACGCCTCTGTAAAAATAAAATCCAATGGTTTTAAAAGGCTTTTTTAAAATCAAACAAAATAACTTGGAAACACTAAACAATTTTAATATTTAAATTTATTGAATTGGCCAAGCAACAAAATAAAATTAGACAAACTTTTGAAAAATTAAAACACACCGATTGTAGTTTCTGCAGACAAGGAAGAACAGGCGGATCACATCCACCTGAAACGTGAATTATATAATTTAGTTTACAGACATGGAAAAAACAGAAATAAGAAAGGTACAATAAAATAATCTCTACAAATAATAAAGGAGAATGTGTGCATCAGTCCTCTACAGGGCAGACCTCTAGACATCGAGCTACAAGATTGGCACAAACATACTTTGAAGGGTAGGAATGTGCACTTCGGAGCCTTTTTGAAATTTTAATTAAAAATTAGGCGAAATTTCGGCGTTTTTCCTTAACTTCCAAAAATATTATAGCAAAAAAAATCATTTTTACACATCATCTTAAAGTGCAAAAAATTACCTTTCCAATGATATCAATTAAATTTCCAGACAATGTTTTCTTGAATTTTAATAAATTTTCAAAAATATTTTTTGGCATAATTTACAATATACCATTTTCATTGTTTGAGCAAATATTTAATTGCATATTTCTCTTTCATTTTTGTAATCTAAGATAATATCGTAATACATTTTGCTTTTATTTTATTTCATCAAAATTTTTGTGAAATCTTAAAACCAAGCTGTCAGAGATATTGCTTTGCCTATATTAAGAAATATACCCAGTAAGCTGAATGGTTTTGGTTTCTATGTTTTCATTCTTTTCTCAGCATGTTTTAATCCAGCTAACATGCTGCTAGCCATAAAATGTGCTGCATCATTTTAACGTTGAAATCAAATGCATATTTTACAAGAGGAACAAGAAAGTGAAGAGAATGCAGACAACATGGAATTGGAGGTTACGTAACACGTTCAGTTATTTGACTCCATTAGGAACATTTATGTCACAATGAACAGAAGAGGTCCAAGATCACTAAAGGACATGGGTTAAATATCTACCACAATCTGAAGTTTAAAATAATGTTGTTAAGAGAACCATGAATATGAAATAATGCAAGATCAATTGAAATCATATTCCCGGAGAACAAGTTGGTAGCCGAAGGCGGCTAGTTAAGAAATAAAGTTCCTATAAAAAGTTGCCGGAGATATCAAGTATGTACGTTGTAAAACTGAAAAAGATTCATAATTATTGGTACGTCCAAGAAAGACCAAACTTCCAAAGCTTATTATATCCTATTTGTATGTAAGCACATTTTAAAATGGATAAATTTTGTACTTGAATCTAAATAAGATATTTAAAAAAAATCCATGCGATTCCAGTGAATGCATAGCAACTGTTATTAAATTATTTTTAGTAATGTTAATATATTTCAGTTCCTATTTTGTCAGATATTTATTTTTAGAATTTTTCCAAGAAAGAGGAATTAAAATACCAAAATAGACTTGGAATATTTTTTTTAAAACTCAATCAGCATTTAAGCAAGTCAAAAAGTAAAGGAAAATAAAAAGTTTTTAAATCTATTTAAGGGCAATGAAAAATTCCAAAATAAAATAGGAAAACATTGATAATACGAAAATACATTTCTGTTGGTATGCAACAATATTGGAAACAATTATGAAATTATTAATGCTGAAGATAAAGAAAATATTTCATATAATTTGTTAAATATTAAAACTGCATAACACATTTTCAAAAATATCTGAATTAAAAGTCTGGCATTAAGGATCAAATTTCTCAAGTTTTGAACTTTAACCAGATATTAAAATGCTTAAAGATTTGAGGAACAATGGATGGAATTTGCACAATCTTTCTTATTTTCTTGTTAAAATATTCAGAAAATATTTCCCTGAAAAGAATACAATGGATATTTTGACTTAACCTTGAACATAAAATAGAATTTCAGTTAAATGGCTTCCTAAATTCTGCAACCCATCTATACTGCATTATTCCCCCCCCCCCCTAATTTCTTACAACTTGCCAAGAATAATCATGACTTGAAAATAATGATTCCTGTAAAATATCAATAACTTTGAATGTTTTAATACATAGGAAGATTATAAAATCCGATACATTTAAAACCTCAAATTTGTGAAGGCAACTATAAATTTTAAATGTTATTTTACATTAAGATGCTACTTACATTGCAGGTAATGTATCACCATTAACACAAGAGAATAACTAGAGAGAGTCATTTCTTTCGCATTATTTATTTTGCAATCTTGAGCCCATTTCTTGATGACTAGCACTAAAGGAGGAACCCTCCAATCTACTGCAAGATGAAAGCATTATGTTTATTAAATGGAACAAAAATTATTAAAATATTAAAGATGTAATAATTGGCAAGTGAAAACTGTTCTATAGGAAAAAATAAAATGTTTTCAAATATAAATTTAACAGCCATTCTAGCATTGAAACAATAATAAAAATACAATTCCTCATGCTATAAATTTCTGGAATAGTATTTATTATAATTATAAAATGTGGTATAAAGTCAGCTTTGAAGATGGATATTTTGAGAACTGCCAACAGGCCAGAAAAACAATTACATGCAAGGCAAGAACAATTACCTAAAACAATCAACTTCAATTAAGGTGTTGATAATAAAATTGATATTGACTCTGAAACAAAGTTCATATTAACATTTCACATGTAATATAATAACCAAGGGAAATTTAGAGATAGTTACTTTGCATACAGATTTACTTCCTATAAATTTAAAAAAACAAAAAGTTTATACTTACACTGGCTGTAAGTTCCCAGAAGCTGGGTATTTGCAATGCCAACAGTATTATTAATATTTAAATCGACTTGTATGTTGCTGCAAGAACATAAAACATGAATATTTACCCAATTATTGTTTTTACATTGGTACATTTTTAGTACATACAACAGATTTCGTAGCATGCATATTTAATGAAGTAAAAATTTGATTGCACAGAGGAAAATAAATTTTATTATCCAGTAAATTTAAGTATTTCACTACACATAGTCACCTTCACTATTAGCTTTAAGGCGTTGGGTTCAAAATATGCTTTTAAAGGGATTTCGTATGTTATACACATATATTTAACTGTTAAGTTTATATAGAAGTCTACTTATCCTTATCTTGATATTTCTCATTTAAAAAATATCACCCCACCTTTTCAAAGAAATTCAACAATATCTGAATAGTAAAAAACACCTTTTGGAGATGGGAGTATGTTCCATGCAAAATAAAGCTTTTTGTAATTAATCTAATTATGAACAGAATGATATAAAAAAAAAATGGTTTAAAGCTTAACCTCTAAAATAACAATGCTTTTAAAATGGTGTATTTTTAAGAAGGTTGGGGGAGGGGGATGGAAATTTCAGAACTTTATCAAAAAAGCAAAAGTGGCAGAATTCGTTTTTAAAAAATCTTATACCCAGTTCAGAATTTTCTATGATAAAATCAATACAACATAAATCAAGAAATACAATTGACAGAAAAGCTGAATAATGATTTAGAATATGCATGTAGAACACTCACTTATACTTTTCTGTGAACTTCAGAATTGGTACTTTTGCAGTGATCAGATCTGTACTTTTAACAAATGCTAGAGGGAAAAAATTAATGATTATGATTTAAAAATAAATTTTATAATAATCTATATGTAATATGGAGCATTATTAGTAAGACATGAATTTTCCCATAATCAGATTTATGTATTGTAGTAGTTACGATAGAAAAAAATTTTCAAATTTGTTATTCAAAAATTTTATTCACCTCTTGAAAGAGAAAAAGAAAAAAAAAAAAATGAAATTGATTCAAAGCATCATGCAATAACTGTTTGCTTTATATTTAAAGGATGAGGGAAAAAATAAAATCCTTTGACTATTTCTGTATTGGGCAATAAGAAACTTCAATGAACTAAAATAAAAGAATTTATAAAACAGGCAGAAATAATCTTATTCAAGATTTAACAGTGCTGGGCAAATGAATGCTTTAAAAATTTTTACAATAAAACCCCTTATATTAAAGCTTTTATAATATTTTTTGAAAATTAACAAAATGGCTCAAAATATAAAATACAGATTCAAAGTGAAATATCTTCATAATTTGAAAATTAGTATGATCTGCCTTTTCACAAAAGTAGTTCGTTCTTCAACTGAAAATAAAAGCAAATTGGATTTTCAAACTAAAATTACTTTCAAATACAAATTATATAATTACATCATATACTTTTATTAATGGAAACAAATAATATTTACTTTCAAGGAAGCTTCTTTTAAAAAATTAATTTTGACAAGAAATTTTAGTTTCAATTAGCTGGCACAATGCAATTTTTCTCCCCTCCATTTAATGGCTTTTTTACAATGCCTTTTGCTTTAACAGGGAACTTTGAACAAGTTCAGAAGCATCCTAGTCACATTTTGTTCTACAATCAATTTTTACTATGCTTGCTATTTCTAGTTAAAAACAATAAAATTGACCAAAGATAAAACTTTTGAATAAACCTAACATATTCTGTATCAAACACATTGAAAAATGCAAATTCCATTGCTGCAGTATATAATGTCAAGACTTTCATTGAAAAAAGACTGATGTTAACTCATTATTGACTATTTGTTTTAGCTACTAACACAAAGCTTTGCCAATTTTGATTAGTAAACTCATGTTTTATTCTCTACTAAGCAAAACGGATTTACTGTATTAGCATATTTTTTTACTGTTAAATTTTTATGTACTAAGACATGGATACCATCAACACACATGTGAAACCGAGAGACACTGGTGACATACATTGGTATCAATGAGTTGAAAAACAAAAATATTCTGCAGTACTAAAAAGTTTTAAAATTTCCATTCATCAGAAGTTTTTATGAAGCAGTATGTATAACTTAAGAATTCAATGTTCTTATGTAAATATTTTTGAAAATTATATAAAAGATGAATTTCAGCAAATTTAGAAATAATAGAAATGAATCAAAATTGTGTATTAACAAATTGATCAAATTTCAAGATTCGATTAACTATAAAATCAACAAATTTTTACTTACAACAATGATTAAGAAGTTTTTGAGCAAACTGAAGTAGTTGCATTGCTTCTGTTTGTTGATCAATCTAAAGAACACAGGGAAAAAAAATCACAATACGAAATAAATCTAGCCATTCTATTTGGAAAATTACAGTTCAACTCTAATAATCTGAATTAAAATGGAAATCAGGTCAGGTTTGATGTGCAAAAATTCGGATCAAGATCAGAAATTAAGTAAAAAAAAATAAGACACCGTAAAACTTTAATTCATAAAACTAAGTTTAACATAAGGGACAGAAAACCATAAATATTGTATGATATACATTAAAAAAGAAATCACAAATTAAATTATGTATGAAAGTTCATAACTTACATAAATATATACATATTAAAATTACAAATTTGGATAACTAAGAGATTCCTATAATTGTGCTTCGAATAACCGGGTACTACCAGTCACTGTATTAAAATAGCCTCCTTCCTTCAATTTTGAAAAATTTCCATACATAAAACTTACTTGTATATTTATACAAAAATTATAAAAAGTATTTAAGAATGGTTTTCAGTTCACGCCGACTCCCAATCTTTGAATGCGTGAAGTTAACGATTACCAGTCAAGAAAGCAGGGTTGTCGATTTTTTATTTAAATCAAGATTTTTTTTATTTTAATGATTTTTTTAAAACTACATATGAATATTTAACATTTGTATATTAGACAATGAGCCCTACAGTCATAGCACTATATATATATAACAACATACCAGTCATTAAGCTGTACTTTCTTTGAAAAAACAAATTTAAAAAATTTAATTCAAAAATGTAACAACTATTTAAAAAATATTTGTGAACTAAAATATAAAAATAATATACTGTTGAAATATAAGACAATTTTATTAAGGAAAAATATAATAAAAATTGCCATTTATTGACTATAGATATATTATTGTATGTTAGAATATTGGAGAATTTTACACTCGGCTGTTTGTTTCATTGCAAACACAAGTTTTGAAGCTTTCTCTAATCCTAATCTGTTTCACCCAAAACATTAAATAAAAAATTTTCTAGATAAAATTTTTAAATTCAGACTTCAAGGTGCATTGAGTCACCATCAGGACTACCTGTGTGCCAAATTTCATGACTGTAAGTGTGATAGATTCGTCTGGACATTGCGCACACGCTCACAAACATTGCCTTTTATAAGTATAGATCATAGATAAGTATAGATCTATGTAGATGTTTGTATTTCTTCTGGAACATTTATATGCATTACTTAATTATCTTACATTTAACATTATTGCAATATAAAAACTTTGTTGTCCCCCAACACTATTTAGTTTTCTCCAGTATTAAAATGTAACTCACTGCATTTTACTATGTTCTTTCTTTGTGAACATGATCCTTTCACAATATTTATTTATTTTATAAAAAAAGGAGTATCTCATACTTTGCATTTTATTGTGTTGCTCATTAGAGATTTATTTAACCCTTTGCGGGGAAGTGTGCCAGCTGATGGCACACCTAATTTCACTCGCTTCTCAACCGTTAAATCCAACTATAAATGGAAAATAATAGGTTTAGGATAGGGCTAATAGTGCTCCTTTTAGAATGTATATAGCAGTCTTATGAAATTTTGTTTCGGAATAGGAATTATTAGAGATAAAGTATGGGAAAATTCCTTGACTCGGAGATAAGAAATTTTTCAGTTCTGGACGTTTAACAATTTTAGCAAAGTAACTCGAGAATTTTACTCCAATATTCTTGAAGTTTTAATTTATAATTTTCTGTAAGATTCAACAATAATTATTGAGTGCATCAAGGTGGCTGTATCTAAGGGGTTTCTCATGAGGGGGGTGACCCGAAATGGGGCCTTCAGTATGAAGTAAGTTTTTTAAAAAACTTTTTTTGTAGATTCTATGTCTAGACAATAAACTAAACCCATTCATGTTGTTTTCTCATCATATTTTCAAAAATTTATTGCCTTGCGCCGCAAAGGGTTAAAATCTAATTTGCTTGTGTTCTCAAAAATAAAGATTTAGAAAGTATTCTAGTTACATGAATTCAATAAAATATTTTTTATGTTCTATATATTCTTTCTTTAAATATACATTTTTTCTTTAAATATACATTTAAAAATACTTTAAAATCACTATTTAAAGATGCATGAACAATTTTATTTCATTAAAGCAGATTAACTTTATATTTAAAATAAAGTGATTTAAATCAGCGATTTTTTTAAAAAAAAATCAGTCGATTTAAATCAGTGATTTTAATCAACTGATTTAAATCACCGCAACCCTGCAAGAAAGGTCTAAAAGATCTCGCTTAATAGAGATGTTCAAAGATTTATAGAAAAGAAAAATTATTACAATTAAACTGTGCTACTTTCATACATATTCCATTATATCCAGTAATAAAAATTTTTATGTCAAGAAGTTTATCAATATTTGGTTTGATACACTAATAGGAATATATGTATATAATCAAATTTCAGAATTTGAAACTTGGACTCAATATTATATTTATATCTTATCATTTTAACTAATAATTTGTTAAGACCAATAATTAAAAAAAAACATTTTGGTGAAAAATATTATTAAATATTCAAGATCACTATACAGAAACTACATGCTTTCTAAATACATAAAACATTAAATACTGTTATTACAAGTGCAAGTATTTCTTTGAAGTATGAATCAGTTTATAATTGTTTTCTACAGTATTTTATATAGACAAAAACAGAAAAGGTAAACAAATTTAATTTACCAGAATTTGTGAACTATTCTGAAAAGCATAAGATGGAAAAATTATTAAAATTCATGGAAATAATCTAGTTACTTTGTACAAATAAACTTTTAAATAAATGCATAAAATGTTTTAAAAAGGCAGGCAAAATGAATTTAAATGAAACGATTAATGCAGTTCGAAACTAAAGTGACAATTACTTATTTTAACGCTCAATTATCAAGAAAAGTTTTAGGTTCATCTTAACTCAAATTATCCAAATTTTAAAGTTTTTTTTTTTTACAAAATGCATATTTACTTTTCCAGTGGTGTGATGCTATAGTTTTTTTTTTCTTTCTAAAACCTAAACAAGATTTCTAAACTGCCCATTACTTTGCTGACCCACTTTGACTACCTCAACATAAAAATATAACACATTTCAGCATTATAATTCCCTTGTGACATTTATCCAATTCCCCAATTTATTTTATTAACATATTAAGCAAGATACTGAATTTCTGAATGTGCATGCCTGCATTCTCCCAATCTTTAATTCCTTCTGTGTCCCTTGATCAGGCATTTTAATTTTGAGTACTCTTATTGTGAATATTCTGCACCAACATTTGTTTGAATTATGAAACTTTACTGCATTTTATTAGTTATGCAGTGGCTATTCCAAGTGTATATATATAATTTTGGGAAACCCTGTATTTCTTCTACCAAAAATAAATACATCTTTTTCTTGCATAAAAATTGTTCCCAATTTAATTTTTCTACACTGCATTACAGTTTGCTAAACACTAAAGTTCTTTACACTATTATGCTAACCTTTCAAGTAACTGAATGAATACTATAAATTTTAATCCTTTTCTTTTACTATAAACAAGATAATATAAAATAAACACTGAATTTTACAGCAATTCTAATGAGTGTGAAGTTGAACTTTTTCAAATGATCATTTTCAAACCTGCTTGATATTAAAAACTTGTCAATAGACTGAAAGAAATCTCATCCCTACCCATCAAGAAATTAAAAACTGATAAAGAAAAACTCGTTTGAAAATAAAGTTTTTAAATTATTGAAAATTTAGATTGCTCAAAGTATATGAATGGGAGAAGAGAAAATAATTTCTAAAAATGATGCAAGAAGAGAAGATTCCCATACTTTTTAGTTGTACGATATCCTGGATAGCTTGGAAATAAGGACAAAGAATGACTGCTTTAAACCATTTTAAGGATTTGCCCCATTGCATCTTTAATTGTCAATAAGCGTTTAAATAAATGCATAAAATGTTATAAATCAATGTAATCAACTAAGTATAACAATAGATTACTTTAGTTATATTAATGTCCCGTTTTGAAGCAACAGGAGGGCTATTTTGGGACAGACCTTGCAATTTTGAACTGCAGCCAGATGAGACGACATTCTTATTAAAAATTATTTACACCTTATGGAATGGGTCAAAATTAATCCTAAAAAAAAAAAAAAAAATTATATATTTTTTTTTTTTTTTTAGCCTGTCATTACAAAGGCTAAATCCGCTATTTTAGAAGTACTGTATCTGTTGCTTTTAAAGAAAACCTTTCTGCAACAGATCAAAAATTCAGAAACATAACAAAAAAGAGGGAACTGTACTGCAATTAATATAATAATTTGCAAGAATACAGACAATAAAAGAATCTTACTTCCACAGGTGAAGCAAGTACAAGACACATATCAACATCACTATTATTAGTACCAAGGCCATTCACAGAAGACCCAACAACTCTCAAGCCACAATCTACGAGAAAAAAATTAGACTTCAGAAATACAAATTATTTCATTGAATTAGATTAAAAGAATTTTTTTATTATTAAAAATGTATTTTAAATATACTTAATATGATTTTATAAATGCATCAAAATCATAATTCACCAGTGTAATGCAAGCTAAAATGACCTCTTAAAATTGTAATTATATAAACTAATAAAAACAGAAAGTTATATATCACAGCTTCTTAAAACTATGCTTCTGCCCCCGCCCTTCTCCCAAGTAGAGCTTTGTGAATGATTTTGAAACTGAAAGGACACTGTAGAATCCATCTGTCAGATTCTACAATATTAATAAGCTTAATTAAGAAAGCCTACTTCAAAAATTCCATGGAACCATGCAAATGACAGTATGCAACTAATTTTTTTTTTGTTTTGTATAATTTTAACTAATGCTTCATTTGCCTATTTCGTTTTCTTGCTTATATGGACACTTAGTCAGCTTAATATCAAACACTATGTAGCAAAATGTTTAAGAAGGTATTCTTTTACTTGAAAAACAAAGGGTTCCACCAATATCGAACAGTTCATAACCTTACCTATGCTGATAATCAGGGTCTGTTTAATAAGAAGAGGAGAGTTCCAACTCTAATTAACAAGTTTATTTTTCAGGACAAATAACACACTACATTAAAAAAAAATTAGATAATGTTGTTTGACATTAAGCTGATGATTTGGCGTTGAAATTCATAGATGACAAACACACTTTTTACAGCAACAGTTGGGTTGCAAAATCAAAAGAAATAAGAAACTTTCATTTAGACAATGAAGAATCATAAACTGTTTGTCCATTCCACAAGCAGTGTCAATCTGCAGGGTTTAATAAAATTTCAAGAAGTTCAATGAATTTGTCATAAATCTGTTTAATTTTATGTAGAAATTAGATTTAACAAAATTTTGCAAGCAGATAGATTATACAGTACACTATTCAAGTACCATTTAACACCCACATAATCTCACTACAGACACAGACATTATAATGAATGCGACAAAAACTTAAAATTCTTTGAAATCAAAAATGCAGAATAGCGAAGACCTAATCACATAATAAATTTATTCCAACCAGCACTTTTTAAATAACAAATAAAAACTTATACAGGATAATTTTAGAGTATCTTTATTCCATAGAAGTTCCAATAGTAAAAAGTTCCATTTTGTATATTTAATAAAAAAATTCAGATTGCAAAACACAATGAAGAAAGTATTTGTGGAGAATTTTAACTTACAATGAAACTTACATAAAAATTTCAGCAATACCAGATTCTATATAATTCTAGCAATAATAATTCTCGTTATGTTATAAAAGGGAAGACACTTCTCAAAATCAATTTACATAAAAAAAGGAGAATTTTTATATGCATTTTACAAATCAGCAGTTCTCGTAACAATGTGTTCATAAGGTCTGATAGACAAAAAGAATTTAGTAAAAATATATTAGTTTAACATAAACAACGAGTTCATTTACTTGGAAAGATTTGCCCTAGAAGTGAATGTACGGAAGTGCGAAGATTCATTTTCTTTATATACATTTCTTCTTTCTGCCTGGTTTTCATATAATGGCTCCAAATTCCAACGGAAACCTACAGAATTTAAAAACGAACATCAATATACAATTATCAAAATTCAATTCTTACATTTAAGATTACAACTATTTGTTCAGCTTCATTAAAAAAGCAATTTGTATATTAAGAGCTTAAAGAAGTTTTATTAAACTAAAGAGAATAAAAACATCAAGAAAGGTTAGCTGAATTTAATATTTTATGAGAACATCACACCAGGCTAATGGCAACCGATCAGAATCGCTCCAACAGACCCAAGGACACTTTAATGCTAACATCCATGCCTTATCAGGGTTTGAAGTTGACCTCAATCCCATAAGTTTGTTAAATGGAGCTTGAATAAAGTATTCACTAATTGATAAAGTTCATATATTTGCAAATAAAAATAAGCTAATGTAAAGAATATAATGACTGACAGAAAGAATTAATACTAAGAAATTTAACTCACATTATACCATTCATCTTTAGGATGTTGAGGAATTTTTCTTGATGGAATGTTTCCATTTGGAACTTTGGAATTCTGTGGAAAACGCTTTTGATTCTGGAAACGTCGATGAACATTCTGTCTCTGAGAACTGTTAGCATGATCAAATTTTCTCCTGTAAAATACAAGAAAATAAAAATTTAAAACTCTTACTAGAGTAATCAAATAATTTATAAATAAGTACATAAAACAAGTACATAAACTTATACATATTGATTGAAATAATTATAATAACTATAATAAGGAATAGTATTTCAAGTAAAACCTGAATTACTCTATTCAATCATACACAGATTTTTCATTCTATCCTCTTTATCTGTTTAATAACACTAATTTTTTTTAAAGAAAAGAAAGATTGAAACAATCAAATTAATAACTTAATGCAACTAAGTAAAAAAGAGTGATGCTTTGAATGATATTAAATGCAAAGCATCCTATGGTTTAAAAAGAACTGAACTGTATTTTATAACAGAGCTCATTCTATAAAAAAATATTCGACTCAAGTAAATATTTCAAAACATAACACTGGTATTAACAACAGCTGGGAAAATAACATATTTGCAAATAGTTTATTTGGAAAAATTGCAGTTTCTGAAATTAGAAAGTGTTAGAAGTAAAAACAATCTTCCCAAATTAAGACACACACACACACAAAAAAAAAAAATACTTGCAATTATCCATGAATAGAGAATAGGTTAAAATATTTTTTAATAATATTAACATCAAAAGATAATATTTTAATATTATTAAAACAAAGGAATACACCCTGAAGAATTTTTTTTGTCAACGTTAAAAAAAAGTAATAACAAAATGTGTCAAAATCAATTTTTCAGCTAATAAAAATCACATTACAGACTAGAACTTTTCCAAAATTCAGCATCAAAGCAATTAATATACGAGTTTGAATTGCCCGCAATGTTCTATTTCATACAATTCACGTATTTACGAAAAGCTCAATGTTGTTGAGGATTTACACATGCTTGCAAACCAAAAAAATTCTCAAAACCTTCAATACTTACCGAGGACGTAACGAATTAGATGGCAGTCCATTATTCACCAGGCCTACACTTTTTGGTTCGGTGCTACTTGATGTTTCAACAGAAGATGGAGTGGAGGAACGAGAACTGGAAACACCACTATCACCACCCGCCGATTCGACCAGACTTTCTTTAGAAAACTGTCTATCTAATATAGGAGGATTAAAGTTCCGCCTCCTGAGAAAAGGCATGTAACTGTTAGCAGATTCCATATTGTGCATCAACATATTCATCGATACCCTTTTCACATTTGGAATATCTAGAGCAATCTGTGACGCAAAGATAGGCTGCTGTTGTTGCAAGGATGTTGGCATAAAAGCAGTTAAATGATCTATAGGAATGAATGATACATCACCATATGTTAAAAGGAATGGTGTCTTTCCAGCTTGATTGGCCACCAACCATGATGGATGATAAAGGCTATGATACATATTGAATGTCTTAAAATCCTAATCCAATATGTATATATACTCAGATAAGGATTTCAAGTACAAATTTCTAAAACTGGCATCTTGGTATCTACCGACTTGGAGTCAGCATTTTGAGTATCTTCAAAATTCACCGATACTCAATCCCGGGAATGCCTAAATAAATATATAAAATATAAGGATACATTGAACACCCATAATAAAAAAATACATAAAAGTTTATCTATAAACAAATATAAAAATGAGACAGAAGGATTCAGTTCTCTTTCTTATTATAATACAATTTGATCAATAAATAATAAATATACAAGACTGTTTATTTTAAAATTA
Organism: Araneus ventricosus; assembly: GCA_013235015.1. NCBI lineage: Eukaryota > Metazoa > Arthropoda > Arachnida > Araneae > Araneidae > Araneus > Araneus ventricosus. Next base: position 69,924 of record BGPR01000114.1, read on the forward strand.
TTTTTTCTCTGACAATGAACCTATATAGAAATACAATTAAAAATAAAAAATGGAATTTTTGTTCTATATAACGAATGTATAAATATTACAAGATTTTTAAATAAGACCTTTAACACCTGATCTCATATTCATTACACCAGGGAATGCTTCTTAAAATACACCCATTTTACTACACAAAAAAGGCTTTTCTAAAGATAAAAATGAATTATTCTAAAAATTATATTATTTCAAATCCAAAATCAAAACAATCTGTGTAATAATTTTAATGAAAAAATGAATTGTATTCAATAGGAAAAAAAATTAGTTTAATAGATAAATCTGCCAGATCCATGTTAAATATCAATAAGTCGGGTTAAATATACAAAATAAATTGAAGGAAATCACAAAAACACTAGCAATACATTTTTTCATTAATTACAATGTTTTTTCACACAACTAAATACATTTTATTCATTACAACTATAGTTTCAATTTTATTATGGTTACAATTCATTTTATTTTTTAGAAATTTGAAAAGAAATACAATTTTAGATTTAAGTATACCTGCTGTAATTCGTTTAATATTGCAGATAGTGCAAAGATTTGAATTATTAATTATAGTAAAGCTTTATTAATCACTGCATGATGATGTAGAGATGAATATTTCGATTCGAATACTCTGTTATTAAATTTGATAAACAAAGGTTTTTGTTTAGGATGTTGGACAGACAAATATGAAAACTTTAATATGTATTCTCTCTAAATTCAACTATGATAGATGGGCAACTATTAAATCTATGTTTCACTAGAAGATAGTAATAACAAATTTTTTTAAAATCTTATAATTAGATGCACACACATTTTGGGAAAAATTATTTTTCACTGTTGCTACAAATATCAAAATTCATTTTTTAATAACTCAAAAAAAGCACCTAATAATGGAAGCATTAACTAATAAAATAAATACATGTAATTAAAACAAAACTGGCACCAGTTTCAATATTAGTTAACTCGGTTTATTAAGTGCACATTTGTGAACATAAAATTGATCCCATTCAAGCATTTTAGCTCAAAAATCAACTAAATATTAAATAAACAGCTTCAAAACAATCGACACAAAATTATTTTATATATTATAAACAATAATATGCTATATTTCAGCAACACATGAAAAGCAATGAAGCTTGAATGAGTAAAATAATTGCATTTGGTAAGCATTGACAAATGCAGATACACATGCGGCGAACTGAATTGCAAGCAAGTAAGGAAAGAATTTTAAACATGAAGGACATTATTACTGCATATTTAAGCTATTTATGAAATACGAGTGAAATAAATCAAATATATACCTCACAAATTTCATGGAGTTAGTCCATTCATTAAAATTTATAAATTTCAACATTAGAGACCTGGTTTAAAAATCCATGACTCGCAACTAACATAAATTATATAACTATCTTCTAAAACACGTTACAAGTACAATAAAAGTATATTTAGTTAAGTCTGAAAACACATTATTCAACAGAACAAATTATTTTATGCATATCTAACCTGTTTTGAACATATTTAATAAAAAGTAGACCGTGCAATACATTTCATCGCACGGACGAAATGGGCGAGACCGGCATAATTTAAAAGACAGAAAGACCCATGAATATGACACATGTGCATTTAAAACATTGAACAGACGAATTTTCTAGTCCCGCACGATAGATTAGCAACAGTTTCTAAATAAAATTTAGTAATAAATACATAAATACTTCAGAGATTTGAATACAAATAAAATATCAAAAATAATTGTGATTCATACCGAAAGAAAGCTAATTTTATCTTAAGAAAATAAATAAAATAGTATTCCAGTCGATGATGTCACTTTGTGCTCAAAGATAATTGGAGAGAAGATACTTTTCAAGTTGAAAGATGCACTGAAACCTTCACGCAAAACACTTTGTGGGAATTTTTCGGGCACGCCTGCAAGAGAGCTGCCGCGCTAAACATGTATCTCGAAACTCTCAAACCCAAGCTAGTAACTTTCGAAACAGCTGATATCCCGAGAATTTCTATAGTCCTGTAACTGTAACGGGAATTGTGTTTATGGTTTGTTTCGCTGTAAGATCCGCATGGATTTTACTTATATTACTGTAAACGAACTGAAATTTGAACCAAACTTTACCATCAAGTGGATTAAAAGCCGTTTAAATGGAGGAAGATATAAAAGGTTTAAAAGAAATAATCAATCAAAAAGATGCAGAAATTATTCGACTAAAATCGCTTTTAGATAATAATAATTGTGCTAATGAAACAGTAAGTGCTGTTGAAAAAACATCTTCACTCACTTCACAAGAGATCTCGCGTTACAGCCGGCAACTTATTTTGCCTGAAATAGGAGTTTCCGGCCAAATTTCTTTAAAACAGACTTCTGTCTTGATTGTTGGAGCAGGTGGACTAGGTTGTCCTGCTGGATTATACCTAGCTGCAGCTGGTATTGGTGAAATAGGTATTGTTGATCATGATGTGGTAGAAGTAAACAATTTACACCGTCAAGTAGCTCATACAATTAACACTGTGGGTGAAGAAAAAAGCAAGTCTCTGCAAAGAGCTATTGAAAAAATCAATCCCAATGTTAAATGCCATGCTTATTCTGTATTACTTAATTCTACAAATATTGAAGAAATAATTGAGCCATATAGTATTATTCTGGATGCTTCGGATAATGTACCAACAAGATATTTATTGAATGATGCCGCTGTTCTTTTTAATAAGCATCTAGTTTCTGGCTCAGCTTTAAGATTTGAAGGTCAGTTGACTGTTTACAATTACTTAGATGGACCTTGTTACCGTTGTTTATTTCCCAAACCACCTTCTGCAGATACAGTTACAAACTGCTCTGATGGTGGTGTATTGGGTGTTGTTACAGGTGTAATTGGTTCTTTACAAGCTTTAGAAGTAATAAAAATAGCTACTGGATACCATCCTTCTTATTATAAAAAAATGTTACTTTTTGATGGTTTTAGTGGTGATTTTAGAGTTTTTAAACTGCGTAGTAAGAAAACTGATTGTGCAGTATGTGGAACAGAACCATCAATTAAAAAACTGATTGATTATGAACTGTTTTGTAATAGAACAGCTACTGATAAAGATTTGAGTTTGTCTCTTTTATTAGACACTGATAGAATTTCATGCAAGAAACTCAAGCAAATTTTTGACGAAAATTCTAAATGCATTTTGTTAGATGTTCGTCCTGTTAATGAATTTAAAATATGTAGTTTATCCAATTCAGTGAATATACCTATTGATAAACTTGAATTAGAAAGTTCATTGATAGAGCTGCAAAATCTGATAGAAAAGACTGGATACAGCAATAATTATATCATTTGTAGACGTGGGAATGATTCACAAAAAGCTGTACTTGCACTAAGAAAACTGATTCCATCTTGTACTTGGTATGATGTTGTAGGTGGTATTAATGCTTGGCATCGTGAAATAGATTCATCTTTTCCTTTGTATTGATAATAAATAAAAATAAAGATGCACGAATGCTTGTAACAGTCATTCTTTTTTTCTCTAAATAGATTTCAATGAATGAAAATTCACTTAAATTGCATAATTCCCACATATATTATCTATATTAAAGTGAGGTTAAAAAAAAAAAAATGTCTATCTTATTTCACTATTTTGATGTTTTAAGATAGACTATTCTCTAGACCAGCATGCTCATTTTTTTTTGCGAAATTCAAGAATGATCAGTAATTATATGTGAAAACTCTTAATTTTTATTCTTTGCAAATATAACATGTTATTTTCATTTAGAAATTTATGAAAACCAAAGCTATTCAAAATACTTTAAACTAAGTTGGCTACTATTTTTACATTAGTTATTTTCTTTTAACTAATTTTGTATGACATTCATCATGCTCGAAAAGCATATTTCCAAATGCTTGCATGTTTTATTTTTATACATGTTGTTAAAAAGATTAATATTGCTTGTTAATAATAAAATTCTTAATTAAAATGATGCAGTTTTTGAAAGTTAATGCTTCTTAGATAGTACAATTGCATGCATGTTATTATATAATTATGTATAAATACAAAAGAATTTCGTTCAGCTTGCTTATCAGTGATGTGCTGACATCTCATGAAAACGAGAACTTGAAATTTAACAAAATTGATATATAGAAAAATGAAGCAATCTGCATTTTGATGAATCATCTCTAAAGGGATTGTAATTGCTTGAATTTTATAATACTGCTGGTCTGCATAAAGCAAATAATTTTTTTGAATTGTTTAAACTGTCTTTTATGAAAATCAGTATGATTCTGCAGAATTATACTGAACTAAAATCATTTAAATTTACAAGTATGATTTCCCATGGAAATTACATCATTTTCAGATTTTAAGAAGAAAAACCTAAATAACCACAGATGTGCAAAGAATTTTTTGTTGAAAATTTTTTTTCATTGGAATGATTCTCAAGAATTTTGTGTTGAAAAAGCAAAAATTTTAGTACAAGATCTCAATATTTGGTATTTTTTAATTAATTCATTATTATATAATTTTAATCCTCAGTTTTTAAGATATAAAATGACAATGATACATCAAAATAAAGACAGTAATAATAATTATTAAAGCAGCTCTTATTTAAAGTAGTAGTTGTGTTTTTAAATGAAATCTTGGTTAGCAATTTAGTGATGTTGACAAATTTGAATCTTCATTTTTTACTTTCTCGTATGCAAAGAGAAAGTATTGTAATCGTCAAAAAATTCGAACTTGAGTTTTTGATGAATCTCCACATTTTAGATTTCCCCCAAGTCCAAAAAACAGAATTTTGGAATTATGTCTGTCTGTGAACAAGATAACTCAAAAACTATTGAAGCTAGAGGGATGAAATTTGGTATTTGATCTTTACACATAATTTTTAGGTTTCTATCATATTTTGTGCAAAGTCTGTCTGTGTTCATGTGAGCACGGTAACTAAAAATTTAAATAGCTAGATGGATAAAATTTGGTATACAGTTTTATCATCAGGAATGTAGGTCTGTATCAAACTTTGGGCCAAATCCGTCAAAGGGTTGACTGTTTGTCTGTGTGCATATTTGGATACATGTGAATATGATAACTCATAAACGCTATGACTTGTATAAATAATAATTGGTATGAAGTCTGCTAACATTAATTTTGGATCTGTGCCTGATTTTCATTTCAATCTTTGGAAAAAAAGTTTTTCAAATTGTATATTTGGGTTTCTTCGCCATACTATAACGCAAAAAAAAAGGGTCATGATCCTGGCTCGGTGTACTGCTGTTTGGCTTATTTTTTCTCGACCTGTGTTAGGGAGACTTCTCCCACTGGTTTTTTATTTTTATAATGATTTTGAAATAATATTAGGATGATTCTTTAGAAAAGCGCTTCTTTCTCCATTAAAGGAAATACATAGGAACTTGGTTAATTTAAACGTTTTTAATTTGAATTTTTGTTTGGTGCCTTGATTGAATTTCAAATTAAGTGACTGATGAAATATCGCCTTTAATTGAAATGAATCAAAACAATTAGGAAGCCAAAACCAAGACTTGTTTTATTTTCTCAATTGTTTGCCTGTCTTTGTTTCCTTTATGATTGTAAGGGAATAATTTATTAGGCTCTTAATTCACTCAAGGATTTTACTGCTGTATTGTATATTCAATTATAAAAATTGGACGCAAATTTACAATTAAGGTTAAAAGGCCACATACAAAATTTCATGTATCTAAGTAATTTTGTTAAGAAGTTATTGCGTTCAAAAGTATGCGATTATATAGACCGACAAACAGACAACCCTTTGACGGATTTGATCCAAAATTTTATATGGGTGTACATTCATGATGATAAAACTGTGAACCAAATTTTATCCTTGTAGCTCTTCAAGTTTTTGAGTTATAGTGTTCATCTGAATGCGGACAGACAGGCAGACTTCCTGTAGATGGCTTTTGTCCAAAATTTGATAGAAACCTACAAATTATGTGTACACACACCAAATTTCATCCCTGCAGCTGCAATAGTTTTCGAGTTATCATGTTCACAGACAGACATAATTTCAAAATTGTGTTTTTTGGACTCTGGGAGGTCTAAAATGTGGAGATTCGTCAGAATCTCGAGTTCGAATTTTTTTACAATACTTTCTCTTTGCATACGAGAAAGTTAAAAGCAATAAAAAAATTCATAACTTAAAAAAACAAAATTTTGGACATATATGCATATGTGTTTATTTACAAATTTTTTTGTGCAGTTTATTTTATCCAAAGTCCTGTATGTTGGTTGTTTATTAAAATTATTTATTATTGAAAGTATTGTTAAAATTATGAAATATATTTATTTAAATCATTAAATATCAAAATTAAAACTTCACAGTTATTTTTTTTATTTAAAAATGGACTGTAAAGATTATTTTCATCTCTCAACTGGGTCTCATTTTTAGACCCAGTTTTTCTTAATTCAAATTTTTGGATAAGTCGATTTTTTTTTTGTGGTCTGTCAGATTTGAATTAAGCAAGTTTCACTATACCTCAATTTTTTAATGGATTAGATTAAACTTCTTTTCAAATCTTCACTATTGTTTACTGAAATTAACTTCTGTGCAATTTTGAACTGTAATCTACAGATGAATATGCTTGATATTTTGAAATCCATATCTTTTTTTGGATTATGGATAATTTTTAAAATTATTTAATTAAAAAGTTATTTTTACCTGCTAATGATGGCCATATATTGCTATATTCCATTAATTCTCTCTTTAAACACAATAACTGTATCAATTGTTAACCTCTTTCAATTGTAATCATAAACATCCGTTCAATTTTATTTTTATTGTTCCCATGTTTTTTTTACTCCATTGAATAGAGATATAAGCATTTAATAAAGAAGAATATGTGTGTTGGTGCTCTACAGGGCAGACCTCTGGACATAGAGCTACGCAATTTGGCAATTTTAATTAGAATTTTAAATAATTAAAAGTTAAGCAAAATTTCGGCATTTTTCCTTAACTTCCGAACAGATTACAGAACCAAAAACCATCTTTACAATATATGAAAGTGCAAAAAATTAAATTTTCAATGATATCAATTAAGTTGCCTTCCATTTTTTTCTCGAATGTTAATAAATTTAAAAAATATATTTTTTGGCATAATTTACAAAATACTTTTCATTGTTGCAACGCAATTCAAACTGTTTTCATTGTTTAAACAAATATTTAATTGTGTTTCTCTTTCATTGTTGAAAGTTGAGGTAATATTTTAATGCATTTTGCTTTCATATTTTATTTCATCAAAATTTTTATGGAATCTGTAAACCAAACTCTCTGAGATATTATGTATATTAAGGAATATATCCAATAAGCGGAATGATTATGGTTGCTATTTTTTCATTTGCTATGTTTTAATTCAGCTAACATGCTGCTGGCCATAAAACGTGCTGCGATTTTTTAATGTTGAAATCGAATGCATATTCTGCAAGAGAAATAAAGTGGAGATGGCCCCGGCATCGTGCAATTAGATGTTGCATGACATAATCAGTTATTTGACTCCATTAGTTATCCATTTATGTAGACAATGAACAGAACAGGTGCAAAGCCTCTAAAAGAACATGGTTTAAATATCTACCACAATCTGAAGTTTAAAATTACGTTGTTAAAGCAGCCATGAATATAAAATGATACAAGATTCAATTGAAATTATATTACCGGCGATCAAGCTGGTCGCCAAAAGTGGCTATTCTTAAATAAGTTCAACATCATAATTCGTGCATTATTTTAATCTGCTGTCTCATATGAATCAAGTTTTGAGACTTTCTATAATAATGGATGTCAGAGCTTGTTGGACATTGAAACTAGCAAAAAGAAACATTTTATCCAACCATTTATAAAAGGTTTTAAGAGGATTAAATATCAAACATTCATCCATTAAAATAATTTAATAGAAAAAGTGATGTAAAACTGACAAGGCTTTGAGTCTGTTGCACTTATTTTACATACAGGCATTTATTGAGCAGAGAACCGCCACCTACATATAAAATACCTACATGATAAAATATATTTTGTGTGATAGTTTGAATTTTGACAATTTCTGACTAAGATGTATTGGCAATGAACATCCACACTTGAGGGATTTAACTGGAAGCCTTTTTTAATTTATCTGTTAATTGACCTCTTTAACTCATTTTAATAATGTTTAACATTAATTGCAATATGCAAATACTTTATACCTTTGATGATAAAAGACATTACAATTTCAGAACATGGTGTTTGGTGCAACTTGGCTAAATATGGTCATTGTGCCACTAAAAGCCATTCACTCACTCATACCAGAATTGGAAAGTAAGCTCTTTTACATTAAGTAGTAGGGAGGATATAGGGATAGTAGGGAGTTTACACTAAGTAGTAGGGATGTAACGAATATTCAGCTGGCCGAATACTCAGCAGTTGTATACTGCCGAATATATTCAGGATAATAACTTTTTAAAATGTGTTTTAAAATACACATTTAACAAAGAGTACTGCACAATTACATTTCAGTACATTTATTATCAAAAAATCTCCTAACATTTACCCACTTTTAAGTTGCATAGTATGTAGATGTATTTAATAATGTTGTATATCATTTATAGAAGTCTGTTCAATATGGTTTCACGTATATTACCAGCTTCAGAAAATAAATGGTCACTATATATTGCTTGCAGGTGTTGAAAGATATTTTCTTGCTAAATTTGCAAACCTTGGAAATTTTTCCACTAATTAAGTGGCCGCTCCATCTCTACCTATTAGAAGTTCTTTATCAAAATAGGAATTTACTTCTAGTAATTTTAATTTATCCATTAGATTTTCTTCTGTGTTTGTCACAGACATGTTCTACAAATGATGACTCTTTTATCGCTTTCAAGCAATACCAAAATGATGAGGGTTTTTATTATTGGAATTAAGGTGTTTAAAATATTTTAAACATATATAAAGATGTTAACATTATTTTTATTATACAAATAATAAAAAAATCAATTTTATTTAATTTTTTTAAATTTTTTATTTAAAATCTACGAAATATTTAATTTACAGTCAAAAGTGAATTTATTTTTAAAAATCTAGTATTCGGCCTGAAATTTGGTCGAATATTCGGTATTCTGTTATTCGGCCAAATCATTATTCGTTACATCCCTGCTAAGTAGCCTTGAAAGGAACTTGTATCTGTGCAAAGCAATCTATCTAAACCTTCTTGCATGAGTGAGGTAGTATTGATGACCCTCATTGTGGAAATCAGTAACGGCGTAAGCAAGAGGAAAGTTCGCTGCTTACTAGATAGTGGATCACAACGATCTTATATTTTAAAATCCACCGCCGAGGCTTTAAATTTGAAGAGTACTTCCTCAGAAAATATTGCGCACACCTTGTTTGGGGGCGCTACTACAGATTCTAGATGCCACAAAAAATATAGTGTAAAATTGTCCCCATTAGGAAAAGGCACCATGTTTGAATTTGATTTCTTAGAACAAGAGGTCATATGTGGCAATATGCCTCGTTTGCCCAAAGAGCAGATATTAAAAGAATTAAAAAGGCATAAAATTTGGATATCAGATTTAGGTGATGGCTGCCCCAAAATTGAAATGCTTCTGGATAGTGATGTCTATAGCAAGGTAATCACAGGTGGAGTGAAACAACTTAACGGGGGTTTGACCGCTGTCAACACGAAATTAGGTTGGACTATCTGCGGCGAACATGCATCTTCAAATAATGAAAACAGAGAACTTTCCACAATGTTGACGAGCAGTTTTTTTGTCCAAAACCTAAAGGCTAGTGAATTGCGGGATCGAACTGACGATACACTTGTCATTGCACCTAAATTCGAGACAAAGTTAGACAGCCCGACAAAGAGAAAAATTATCTCTCTGACACAGGGAATTTTCGACCCTCTGCGATTTTTAGCACCAGCTCCACTGCCTGCAAAGCTATTAGTACAACAAGCTTGGGCTACGAAAGCAAATTGGGACACTCCTTTGCCTACAGATATTCAGTCAAAGTATATACAGTGGTTGGATGAACTGAAAGAGCTTTCCAAAATCAAGATCCCCCGGCGTTTGGGGTACGGTTCTCCTGATCATTGGACATTACATGTTTTTTGTGATGCCAGTTTGGACGCTTATGCTGCAGTCATTTTTCTACGCAGTAGATGGTGGGAGGGTCCAGCTTTTCTGAAAGGCCCCCCAGAGTCGTGGCCCAATTGCGAATTTATTGCGGATGAAGCGAGTGTTAACTCCGAACTTAAAAAAGAGAAAGTACTGGACTTAACCGTCAAAACTGAAGTTCGCGAGTGGTTTGAGAAGTTTTCTAACTTTTCCAAGATAATTAGAGTTTTGTGTTGGGTTCTTCGATTTGTTGACAACACACGTAAAAAATTAAAACCCTCTTCTGAAGTCCTGGATAATTTAGAGAAGAAGGAAGCTGAAAATGTATTGTGGAGAAGGGTACAAAGAAAAAGTTTTTCAGAGAAAAATGATTCCATTAAAAAATTACTCGTAATCAAAGATGATGAAGGAATTATCAGAGTCAAAACTAAGATCATCGAAAGAGATGATACTCTGGATTTCCGTTTTCCCATTTTGCTTCCAGCTAAACATCACCTAACAACGTGTTTAATTCGTCAATGTCATTTGACGAATTGCCACGCCGGGGTCCAAATAATTGCTGCAAAGTTAAGAGAAAGATATTGGATCATTGCGGCGAAACGAAGCATACGCAGTGTTGTGAAGAATTGCATGGTTTGCAAAAGATTCGCGGCTAAATCCCTGACGGCTCCACCCATTCATCTGCCTTTAGATCGAATCAGAGAATCGGCAGTCTTTGAGATCACAGGCATTGACTTATGTGGACCGCTCTTCATCAAGCCCAAAGCCAAAGCATGGATTGTTCTTTTCACTTGCGCTGTTTATCGTGCAATACATCTGGAAGTGGTGACATCATTGAGTACAGAAGCTTTCATTCAATCGCTAAGACGATTTATTGCAAGAAGAGGCCGTCCCACTACCATATACTCCGACAACGGGACGAACTTCACTGGAACTCACAACGCCTTAAGGGAAATAGACTGGGAGAGGATTGCGTCCGAAGAACCGTTTTCTCCCATAAAGTGGAAATTCATCCCCCCTACCGCAGCATGGTGGGGAGGATGGTGGGAGCGCTTGATCGGCTCGGTCAAAACTCTCCTATTACGAGTCCTTGGAAGAACTTCCCTCAATTACGAGGAATTGTTGACTGTCAGCTGTGATTTAGAAGCAACGATCATTAGCAGACCTCTCACTTACCTTTCTGATGAGATGGAGGAACTTATGCCATTAACACCTTCTTTATTTTTGCAGGACCTTAAACAGACAGGTGTCCCTGACTTAGATATTGTCGACTCAAATAAGCTGAATATTCGATTGAAACACTGTGACACTGTTAGAAAGGAGCTGAGGAGCAGGTTTCGAAAGGAGTATCTCAGCCAACTTGTTCAAAAAGCGAGCGTAAAAGGTCAGTCTCTGAAGACAGGTGACGTTGTCCTCGTGGGGCTGGACAATAGAAAGCGCATCGACTGGCCAATGGGAAGGGTTGAGAAAATCTACCCAAGTAGAGATGGCTTTGCCCGTGTAGCCCGAATTAAAACAAAGACTGGTTCCCTGGTAAGACCAATTCAAAAACTATATCTTTTAGAAGTTTCGGAAGTGGGTGATCCTGTCCTCCAGATCAAACCAGAGAGACGGTCTCGTTACGGGAGACTTTTACAACAACCTAAGAGTCACATGTGAACTCTTTATTTTATCAGAAACTTTTCAGCCACCCTAAGAGACAGTGAACACTAACTGGGTGAAAAATGAACTGTAAATAGTCAAAAAATGTAGAGACTCTAAAATTATGATATTTGTGTGTACAGTAAATTTAAATATTATGATTGTACAATAAATTATATTATTATATTTAATCTGGATTTGCGATTTGTATATATAATTTCTCCTTTTTTTTTATTTAGCATGTTTTTTCTCTTGTTGCAGCGGCAGATCATGTTAGTTAAGAATTTATTGTACTTTCCTAACTATATTTTTTTGCAGGATTTTAGTTAAAATTTTTTGTAGTTCAGTTACTGATAATTATCCATGATATGTATTAGTGTATTCTCTTTTATTTTCAGCAGCAGATGTGTTTTGTGAAAAGTTAGGATAAAATTAATAGATATATTGTGTACCTACTTTTGATTAAGCTGAATTTGATTAAGATTTTACTTTTGAATTTATCAGTATTGTGTAAACTGAGATTCTGCATTTGAGTTTTAAATTTATCAGTATTGTGTAAACAGAGATTTTGCATTTGAGTTTTGAATTTCTGAGTATTGTTTAAACTGAGATTTTGCATTTGAGTTTGAAGTTGTAAGTATTGTTAGCTTTTGTATGCAAAATCTAAGGTGGGAGGATGTTACGAACTCCCCCACAAAAGTAAGGGAGGTCAGTCCGTTGAACCCTGTGAGGGCCTGGCCGGATGGGGGAGGACCCTCCTTCGACCTTTAACCTTTTCTTGCAAGTTGACTTCTTGCTGTTGGAGAGAAAGGTTAGTTCTATCAGCGACGCTCCCACTGTGAGGTGTCACGCATTTTTTAGGACACATGCTTGTGGAGCGGGGGAACTCATGTGCACTCGGTCGAATGCCGAAGAGAGGCACATTATATTAACATGAATATTTAGGATTGATTAATGTACCATTATCTGCTGCTAGTATGCATACAACATGATCTCCTGGTCGACAAGGAAATAAAGATGTTGAAAATACTAGATGTCATCATTTGGAACGTAGATAAGTACTTTATCAATTATTACATTTTTTTAAGTCAAAATAAGTTAAGAATTCTCCTGATAATCTTGTGCGAAATAGAGAACTTTTCCACAGTATGTATGGACTTAAGGAATGCAAGAAAATGATATACAGTCAAGCACCATTTATACGTTTCTCACTCATAGGTCGTTTCATCACAGTCCCGATTCATTCGTATTCATTGTAATGATAAATTCCTCCGTTTATACGACACAAAGCTTTGATTATACGTCGCTTTCCTCCGTTTCAAAATGTGAAATTTTCCGTCTTTCTAGTATGTGAACTGTGATAAAGATACGTGACTGAAATTATTCGCAATTGAAGAATTAATAGAAGACTAACTGTCTGGTGCTAATTTAAGCGATGATCAAGAAGTTATTCCACCTTTCTTTAAAG
>BGPR01000114.1:83161-127115 GCA_013235015.1 Araneus ventricosus
ATGATGGGAGGCTGTCTTTTTCAAACAGTCGCTGATGTTAAAGGCGTAGGACTACTTTACTGGCGTGACTCTTTTCCGATTTTTAATTTTTTTTGTAACTTCTGTTGTTACCCTTTATCTCTAAAATAATACATTAGTTATGTTTTAAAATATGTAGTTCCCATAGAGCGTTTTTTGTGGCGTTTTGGCGTGTGAATCAAATTCCTTCCCGAGACCCCAATGGGAGGAACGCAGTCCTCCGCTAAAATACATTCTAAGTTTAACTAAAATTCAAATTATCTTAGAATATTTCGGTCAATTCATCAAGATTTTCCAAATTTATTTCGACATTCAGATTTTTGATTTACAAAAATTTTTTTCTACTTCTTGGTATACTAGTAAAACTAAGTTTTTAATTTTTTTATTTTTATTATTTCAACTATCTTTGATAGTCACACTGATCACGTATGAGACATTAATTTTATTTCTTCTGTGAAAGCAAATTGCGATGGGTCTTTAAATTTTATACTGAAAACTGTTTGTCCTTTATTATACATAAACCATTTTATTGGGATTCATATCTGCTATAATCACCCAATTTCTTATAAAAGTTTGGCGGAGAATCAATGTTTCATTTAAATAATCGACGTTCGGCCCTTTTTTCGGTGCTATTTTTAAAGAAATTTGGCATAATCTTTGCATTCTGATTTGGTAGCCCTGGTAAATAATGAAGAAATACAACAGTGGTCTCTCGAACACAATAACACTTTTAACTTTTTAACAGTGAGGTTTTAGGCTTCTTTAGTATTCACTATTTCGATTATTTCGAAGTATAGTATTGTTGATTAATAAGCATTGTTTGATTTACAACAACGTCTCAAAGTAAGAATGTAATTTTACATTCAGCTGTAAGGTGCGAAACATATTTCTATGATATTTTAAGCATTGAATAAATGAGTATTTAAGCGAAATGGATAACGACAAATTTGAAAAGTGTGTGTTATTTATGTGTTTTATGTTTATGATGTGGATTTATTCTTCCTCGTATTAGGAGATTTTTGACATTGGAGTTCTGTGTGTCATAGCAGTGCTCTTGGACAAATTGGAATCTGCAAAGAATAAAATTGAACTAGATGAACCTAAAGATGAATCCACAGAGCTTTTAATGCCAAATTATGTTCGATTTGCAGAAAACTTTTCAAGCGAAATTGACAACTCTTTCGATGCAGGAGTATTTGAGGAACACTCAACAGGTGTCGCGACATCAGAGATCATTCAAACTGAAGAAACTGCACCTAAATTAATATCGTTTTCAAATGAAACCCTCTTTTCGGAAGAAACTGCAGCTCCTTCAACATCCGAAGGGAATCGAGATAATAAAAGTGGAAATAAAGATGAATTTCTCATTGCACTTTTGGATGAATTAGATAAATGGATTTCTCACCAGAAATGGCAAACGAATTACCCAAAGACTCAATTTTGGAAACAGCGTCTGATACAACAGCTATCAGCAGCGAACTTTTAGTTTCAACTGAAATTCTGGATTAAAAAGAAATAGAAATATTTGAAAAACAAATTCTAGAAAACGACAACGAAAAGGCTTTTGGAACTGAAAACATAACTGTTGAAGCAACTGCTATTGCACAAACTGCAAAAAACGAAGCAGATTGTGAAAAGTCGCCTACATTCCTTGATGAAAAATGTTCTCTGCAAAATGCACGAATTCTGAAAAAATATGATGAAAAAACTACTGAATGCCAAATTCTTACTGCAGAAGCAGTTGTTAATCATATCGCTGCAGAAAATATAGCAGCCGAAGAAATATCGACTACACTCCTTCATGAACAATGTTATCTGATGATTATAGATGTACCAGTTCCAGAAAAATATGATGAAAAAACTTCTGAATATCAAATTCTTCCTGTTGAAGCCATTGTTAATATTCTGGTTGGAGATAAATCTTCTACATTCTTTGATGGAAAATGTTCTCTGCAAGGTGTGCCACTCCTGGAAGTATATAATGAAACCAATTTTGAATGCGAAATTCTTACTGAAGAACCAGCTGTTAATGGTCCCTCTGTAGATGTCAAAGCAAATGATGAAAAATTGTCTCCATTCCTTGATGAGTATTGTTCTTTGCAATATGAACCAGTTCCGGGAAAATATGATGAAAAACTTCTGAAAATCAAATTCTTCCTGTTGAAGCATCTGTTAATCCTCCCGTTGCAGAAAACAAAGTAGATAGAGAAAATTCGTCTACATTCCATGATGAGCAATGGTGTCTCCAAGATGTACCGTTCTTGAAAAATATGTTGAAAAAACTATTGGATGCCAAATCCTTCCTGTTGAAGCAGCTGCTAATTCTCCCTCTGCCGAAAACAAAGCAGATGGAGAAAAGCCATATACATTCCTTGATGAAAAATATTCTCTGCAAGATGCACCAGTTATGGGAAAATATGATGAAAAAACTACTGAATGCCAAATTCTTACTGTAGAAGCTGTTAATACTCCCGCTGCAGAAAACAAAGCAGATGACATAAAATCTTCTGTATTTTTGGATGAATAATGTAATTTACAAGAGGCACAAACCTTAACAGGGGAGTTTGAGGCTTCAAATCACAGCGATCTCATGTCGACTGCAGATGAAGTTATAGCACATGAACAAAAATTTTCTATAGCTGAAATACTCAACACTAATGAAGTTACAAAATTTTCGATCGAAAAGACCATGCTTGAAGAAAACCCAGATTCACCGATAGCAACTACTGTTTGTAATTCTGAGGAAGACATATTTGAAAATGAACAGGTATCTTCAGATCAGAGAGTAGTTTTGGATGAATGCTATGAAACTGCAGAAATTGGAATAAGTAAAAAAGAAATCTCAACAAAACTAAGACAAAGAGAGTGCCAAGATTTGAAGCGTTTAAGACTCGCTTATTGAACCTTACATCTTCTGAAAAGCCGATATCCGGCAATATGGCATCCACTAGTAGCCATTTTGAGCATTCTGAAAAAAGGGGGCGCACTGGACAGCATCGATGAAGGCAAAAAGTCTAGACCCAAGAGAAAAAGGCGATTCAATTTTTGTGGATGCCTCTGCTGTGAATAAATATTTTAAGAGGATTATATGTGTAACTTTATTATTTGTGTTTAAAAAAACTGTGCGTTTGAAAAAAATTTAAAAACTGAAAACGTGTTGTCTTTTTATGTGTTGAAGTGTCTGTCCGAAAAAAAAAATTAAAAATAAAACGTGTTTGTGATGTTTGTATTTTTCCCTAAATAAATAAATATATATAAATAAAAATTTAAAAAAAATATATAAAACTGTCTGATTTATTTGTGTCTTTAATTCTCTTACAATAATCAAACGAAGCAAAAGTTAAACTAGTATGTAGGACAGGCGATAGTGTAGGCTCTATTAGCGCAAGACACCCTAAAATATTCATACGCTATCTCTATGTTGTTGCGCGGCATTCAGATTATCGTAGCACAGCGGTTCCCAACCTTTTTGTTTGAATGGACCATCTGTTGTGTAAAAAATAATTTGAGCCCCACTAACTAAATATATAAGTAAAAAAATACAAACACATATAATTACAAGTTCGCTAATCCAGGGCCAGCTCCAGAGTGTTCGGCGCCATGTGCAAAGTTGTTGTGGCACCCCGCAGTATATATCGTATATCGGTATATATGCTAAAAGACTGAAGTGTAATTATTAACTGTACTTATTAACTATAATTATTAACTACTAGCCGCTTTGCGACCAGCTTGTTCCCCGGTAATATAATTTCAATTGAATCTCTTTTGCATAATTTGCTATACATGGTTCCCTTAGCAATTTTAAGTTTAAATTTGTGATAGACATTTAACCCATGTTCTTTCAGTAGCTTTGCACCTGTTCCGTTCATTGTCTGCTTGAACGTCCCTAATAGAGTCAAGTGATTGGCTGTGACATGGAACATCAAACTGCACACTGTCGGCATCAACTTCACTCTGATTCCTCTTGCAAAATATGGCGCAGTTTAGCCAATGATGGCTCTTGAGCCAAAAAAATTCCATAAAGAAACAAACAAAAGTCCTCTTGCAAAATATGCATTTGATTTTAACTTAAATATAGTGCGTCACATTTTATTTCCAGCCGCATGTTAGTTGGATGAATATATGTTGATTTATCATAGCATTAAACATTAAGATATTACCTTAGCATTCAACAATGATAGAGAAACAAGCAAATAAATGTTTGTTTAAACAATGAAAATGGTTTGAATTGCGTTGCAACAATGAAAAACATTGTAACTTATGCCAAAAAAATTTTCAAAAATTTATTAAAAATGGAGAAAAAAATCGTACGGCAACTTAATTGATATGATCGAAAAAGTAATTTTTTGCACTTTTAGATGGCGTAAAAATGATTTTTGTGTTGTAATAGTTCAGGAAGTTATTATGGAAAAACGCCAAAATTTCGCTTAATTTTTAATTAATTAAAATTCTAATTAAAATTTCAAAAAAGGGCTCCGAGGTGCACATTCACACCCTCCAAAGAATGTCTCTGCCAAATTCCGTAACTCTAGGTCCAGTGGTCTGCCCTGTAGAGCGCCAACACACATTCTCCTTTATTATTAGTAGAGATATGCAGGCATATGTCAGCAATTAGTAATGCTTACTGTAAAAGGATTAAAAATATATTGTTTACTTAGTAATGAAACAAGTGGCGACTCTTGAAGCTTCCCTAATTTCGACTCTAAACTAGCGTTCCGCGGCCCACTAATACGCCATCTGAGGCCCACAAATGGGACGCGGCACATAGGTTGGAAACCGCTGTCGTAGCAGCATCGTGGAAGTGCTAATAGGGGGAGGGGGTGCCTAGAAAAAATATTTTTACAGACAGGTTATCATTGTAGACAGTTTGAGCCAACGGCTATACCATGCTGAAAGCGCTGGTTCTAGTCTGATCACCGTAGTGGAGACAGTTTGAGGATTTACGCATCAGATGTTTTTGTGCGCGTGCATGTAATAATGCACTAACTAATTTTATTGCACTTAATGATTCATCTTACAAACACCCGCTGATATAAATTTGCATTTTTTAAGCTTTAATTTATTTAAATATTTATAAGAACTTCAAAGTGAAAACTGTATTTAACATTTTGTCTCACAATAAAAGTATGAAGAAAAGAGTAAGCATAACTTTATTTCCTAATAATGCCAATGCTTTACATGATATCTTCAAATGCCACACCGCACAATCGTAGATTCAAGGCTTTAACACATCAAAAATAAATTTCAAGAAGCAAATGGTCAGTCCGAAGCGCTAACTACGAGTGAATAGGTCCGACAGTGCCCATCCGAAGACAGCGGCAGCAAACATCTGAGCACATTCCAATCACTTTCCCCCCGATCTTCCTGCTACAACAGGTTACCTGTTATCTCACATTCTGAATCATGGGGTGTCGTTTTCCAAGAAAAAAAATTCGGGATAGTACTGTACCAGCTTTCTAAAGAGGTAAAACTATCGTTATAGACAGGTGCTCTAAAAGTGATTATCGCTATAGGCAGGTTCGAAATACATTGAGTAAATAGGAATTCCCCTTGGACCAAAGAAAATATCGTTATAGGCAGGTTTATCGTTGTAGACAGTATTGTCATACACAGGTTTCACTGTATTGTGATACTGGAAGGCAAGTACTCTACGATAAAATTTGATTTTCTTAAAGATATCAATGCAATCGATTTTCATTTTGCAAAATCAGTCAGCCGCACGGTTCCTTGTGCGTTTGCATTGTTTCAGACCCCCTCGAACCGTCCCTGGACCCTTCCATTTGTCTTTTGTTAAAAAATTGTTGGAATTTGTCAAACCCCCCTGCAGTTGGTACTTTCCTTGTGTGGTTTGGAAGGAAGAGATTAGAGCAGTAGATACAAAAAGGGGCGGGTTTATTTTTTACTGGGGTTTGAGGTCAGATATATCCCGTGAATATGCTAGTGTTTTAGATTTATTTAATGTTACGGCTATGATAGAAAAAGTTAATTATATGTAAAATATCGATACTTCAATAATTTAAATGTTTTTATGCAGACAAAAATTACTTCTTCTTATTATGATTATGGGTAATGATCTTCGATTATGATTTTTTCAAGTTTCAAAGATACTGATTTTTTCTTGTTTTCCTTTTTGCAACACTCATAGATTAAGTCACGAAGATGCACTTTGAGCGTCTTCATAAAACCAAATTTCTGTTTCATAATCTAACAATTAATAAGTTTTCATATTTCTGCTGATTGGTTATTAGATATGTTTAACTCTTTGAAACCGGCTAGGATGAGAATTCCAGTACCTAAAAAACTGAAGTAAATTTTCGTTCACGAAAACAGAATGAAATCCTTCCTTACTTTACAGAAATTCCAGGGGTACGACACCCAAGTTTAGGCGACAAATTGTCAACAAAGAAATGAACCACTTTCTCCCGTAAAATTCCCTCAGGAGCCCGAAACCACCTCAGTCCAACCTCTGTCGAATGGGGCGGTTTGAGGCGGGATAGGGCTCATAGGGTTAAGATGGTTGAACAAAAATTGTAATCTGTTATAATCTGTGTGTAAATAATCTGTTTAGTCGAAAGCAGCGGTGGCTCGTCCATTAGGGCTGCAGAGTTGCATCACCCCTTGGAATTATTTTAAAAGCTTGTGTTTTCATTTTTATCCCTATTTGCTTACTTTTCCACTCTGAGAGTTCGATGAGCCGCGAAAATGGGTAAAAAAGCAATAAAAACGAGAAAAGAAGACAGAAAATGAATAAACACGTAAGAGAGACTCAGGTTAAGGCTGAAAAGTGAGGAGCCCTCGAAAGAATCAACCGGTGCGCACAGTGGAGAGAGTGAATCGGGAGAGGAGAAGCAACCCTTTCGCCATTTGAATTTAGAGGTGCAAGAGCTGGATGTCTCTCAACCCTGGTTTGGCACGCGGGCACTTGAGAGAAAGATTTTTTTCCCCTTCGCTCACACCAAAAGTTCGCATTCACTTCTTCTAAATGTTTTTCTTCGTTTTCTCTCATGGGCTGTTAGTGGGTTTCTGTTTCACTTCATGTTGCCTCGAAAGAAACATGTATGGTTTATTGTTCGTTTTTTTTTAGGAGACACTTTTTGGAAAATAGTATGTAGATAATTTTCTAAAATATTATTCAGATGAAAATAGTTTGATGCTATAGAAATCCAAACTTCAAAATAGATTTTCTTCAAATCTTACTAGCAAACAGTATGAAGCATAATAAAGGTTTTAGTGAACATTTTGTGACAATTAATTAAATAGTTAATTTCTTGTTAATTATAAACTAGGCTTCCATTTATAGAAACGATTATTTTATTTTTATTGTTGCCATTCCTATTAAATGAAAATATTACTGATATTTAAATAATTTTATTTATTTGCCTCCAAATATATTTTGAAAGAGAAATATATTTTGAAGTTCAATTTTTTTAGTAATAAAAATGAATTAAAACTTAGTAATTGCGTTGTTACAATTTCATTGTAAAAACTTAAGAATAACTAAAAAACTGAAAAAATACACAATAGACAAAGTTCAAATCACAAATAAGAAAAGAATCCCACACAGGACTTTCTCACGTTTCACCCCCTGCTGGGATTCTGAATTTCACAAAAACTGGGACAATTTTCTGTAGAGAAATAGACATTAAGTCAGGTGCTTGTCTCTCTCTGTGAATCGAATTATCCCAAATCGAAGAAAAAGAAAAACTATTTTCAGAAACTGCAAATTTAAGCCTTTTGAACAAAAAGCAGACGGAAGAAAAGACAAAAAACTTACTTTCTGCTCTGGAAAAATAAGAAGTAACCACGATGTCAGCCCTAACACCCAAGTTTCGAAAAATGGCACCAAAAGTGGTTATGTTTTTCGGTCTGTCTGCTTTTTTCCATAACTGTTTTTAGTATTTATTGTTTTTATTGTGTATTCTAGAAACTTACTTACATAAAATAAAAAATCGAGCTATTTTTTATTAACTAACAATTAAATTATTCAAAATTAATTAAAAATGCAAAATTTGAGCTATACTGAAAGATATGACTGCTTAAAGTCGTATAGGTCATTGCATCCTCATGCGGCTAATACGCACTGTAGCGGCGACTGGGAGTTATAAGTGGGGAGGAGTGACAACAAATTTGTGGTGATATATATTGTTACGAACATGTAATGTCGCTTTCCCACAATGTTTGTCTTCTGGTGAGAAAGAGACATTTACAGATGTTCTTACTACCTAACGGGGAATTGAAGCCAACGACCCCGACATTGGCGTCAAACTTGGCGACCAAATGAAAGTCCTTAAAGACACTAGAATTTTCTTGATATTTCTATTAGGAGCGGAGATATTCAGAATTTACTAAATGATTCCATGTGACGTCACATCCTGTCAGAAAAGGTATAAAACCCCCGAGTTACTGAGATGAGACAATCGTCTTTGAACGTCTTCCGAGTTCCAAGAATATCGTTGGCGACTTGTTCGCTTTGAGAGTTGGGCGGCTGTTAGACGCTAAACGCTATTGTTCGTGTTATTACCGTTATTGTTAGTAATTTGCTGTCTGCTAATGTTGCTAATTTGTGCAAGTGTTGTGTTTTCCTGTTAACTGTGCTTCGTGTTTTTCCGGAATATTCAAAAATAGAGCGTCGTTCTCATTATCTTGCTTGTTGGACTGTTTTTACCGTACGCACGTACACACACTGGGCGATTTTTGTAACAATGTGTACAAGGGGAGTATAGGGAGTAGACAAAGAAATTTTAAAAAATTAGCTAGCTTTCTCGGACATTATTGCTTTTTTATAATTTTTAGTTTTAGGCAACTAAAATGAAATAAAAATTTAATCTTTCCCTGAAAAATTGAGGGGAGGGGACAGTACGAGCCGCTATTGCATAAGACCCTTAAGGAGAACAAGAAAAAATTAGGTCCGATTGTTGCAGCTGGAGAAAACTGATATCTTTAATATGTTAACACCCAAATTAATTTAAAGCATAGGTTTCAGTAAATTTTTTTAAAATTATGTTTAAAACATCAAGGTTAAGATAACAACGAAGTTAAATTAAATTCCGAAAAATATTATTTTTAAATTTTTGTTTTTTTATATAAATAAATATTTAAAAAATCGGTAGGAAATCATTTTCAAAGACTTTTTTTTTACTTAAATATTAAATTTAAAAAAAAATAATAGTAAAATATCAAAAAATAAAGATTACTTTCAAATACCTTGCATTATCCCAAAAATAAATCAATGAAAAAAAAAAACATTAATGACAGCATTCTGTCTTCAAAATCTGGGCAACTGGTGGTATATGCTGTTGAAAATTGTTTCGGAGTTTAGGAATACCCTCTGAATTGCTAGACAAAGCAAAAATGAAACAATGGATTGCGATCGGTTCAGCCAAAGGAAGTGAAAATGTAACTGTTCTCAAATGAGGGCGCTGGGAGTTATGACTACTGTTCAGCAACGGATTCCGAGACTAGCACTTTTGGACGGTTTTACACCGGAAGGGGTGTCAGACAGTGAGCCACATGAGCGCATTTCCGGAGTTCTTTGTTAGATCACGCTCTGTGAAATGTAAACATTTCCCCTTCCATTCTGCACTTTTCCCCTATTTTGATGAAAATAACTCCCCTCGGCGCATGCGCAAAAGCACGGAGGGTTTCCGAATACGTTGTTAAACAATATTGCTGAATTGATCTCACACTGGTAAAGTCTATATTCCCACACTCTGGAAGCTCTCACCTATAACGCGTTCTTCACAGTAAAAAGTTGCTGAGCTTGCAATGAAAGGCTGTTACTTCAGATAATGAGCCCGCGGTGTCAATTCATTCTCACGTGATAGACGTCAAGTGCAGCACCCCAAATTAATGCTGGAATCCATTGCGCATCTTGTAGAGAGAAAAATGAGATAAAGTCACAGCACACTATAAAGCGGGCTATTCACCGCCGTTCCAAAGTGCACGGGAACGAAAAACAAGTCGTCAGGGTGAAAAATCGATGAAAATCAACATAGCGGAACGGAAGGGTCGGAATTCAGAATAGTTTGAAGTCTGATTGGAACGGCCGGTTCTCTTTTTGAGTGCTTCGCAGCGAGGCTAGCGGGAAAACTATAGTTCTGCCTAGATTGGGACCTCGCGTCGAGGCTAGAAATGAATCTCGAAATCTCCCGTGTTGGGGAAGAGGAGGGTGTGTGGGAAAAATTCTGCGACTTTGAACCTTGTCTCAGAACAAACTTTGGAACATCCGAGAATGCTTTGCCTAATTTTTCGACTGAAATGAGTGGGAAAAAAACTCTCTTACGTGACAAATGGAATAGCTTAGCCTTCTCGCGAATGCCCAGCTTAAGAACAAGGTGCAGTTAAATATTATATGACAGGGTCAGTCAGTGGCGTAGCAATCGGGGGGGGGGCAAGGGGTTATAAATGACCCGGATGCATATAGGCATACTGTACTCGAGCAGAGTACCATTGTAACTTTGGAGGGCTCTGATTGGACAAGCGAATCTGGCGTAATTATGCTTTGCTTGTTTGTTTACCTCCGACCACGCTGAATGATTCTTTCAACTAGAGATAGCGAAATGTTCTTTGTGTAATACGCCATGGCTATTCAGAATTCCAATCTTCTCCCTTCTTTTGTAAACGAAGTTGTTAAAATCGTTGAAGATGAAACCATCGTTCGAAGCAACCCTTAAAAGTGTTTCCGATGTGTATTCATGGATAGAAGAATCTGGAAGAACATCGGACACAAAATGGAATCATCGATCTTCTAGAACATCTGGCACAAGGCTTGTGTGCTGGTAGTAGCAATAATTATTCCAAATCATTATCTTTTAGATGATTTATGTTGTAATTTGTAATCGTATATCAGGCATTATTTCAATACTTATATTTATCATGGTTTAAGTTAACTATTAAAATATGAATTTTAATTTTTCAGATCTGATTGAAGCAATAATGAAGCAAATATAACGACATTAAATCAAGAAGAAGGAAGATTCCCCTTTTGAAAACAAATTCAGGCAATATCGTGGAGAAAAAATTAGTACTTAGATTTTTAAGAACTATAAACAAGATACGCTTGTCTTACTGTTGATGCGATGTGCAGAAGAGTGACGTCAGATTCGCTTGTCCAATCAGAGCCCTCCAAAGTTACAATGGTGCTCTGCTCGAGTACAGAATGCCTATATGCGACCCGGATGCTTGGTTTAGGGGGCGCCATGGAGTCAAAACATTACTGAGTTTATGCTATTTTAAAGTAAAATATAATGAGGAGGTGTAAATCTAATACCATACTACTGGCGCTATTTCCGCTTTTTAAGCCAGTGATGACGACTAGGATAAAACCAACGGGAGTGGTCTCCCCCAAACGTTCTCGTATTCGCCCTAACGCTCGTGGGAAAAAAAATACACAGAGCGTCAGTAACATGGATGTTCGAATTGTTCGCGGCATTTTTTTGCGTTGTACGATGACGAAGAAACCTAATATTCAATTTGAACGCCCTTTTTTCAACCTATTGAAACGAAAATTGGGTACAGATCTACAATTATTGTTAGCAGACCTCATACCAATTTTTATTTATGTGAGTCATAGGGTTTAGAAGTTATCGTGTTAACAAGTATGCGATTATGCAGACCGAGAAACAGTCAACCCTTTGACGGATTTAGTCTAAAATTTGACTCGGACCTACATTCTTGATGATAAAACTGTGTACCGAGTTATCTCTCTAGCTATTTAAGTTTTTGCGGACACGGACAGTCAGACAGACTTCCCCTGGATGGATTATGTCCAAAATTTCATAGAAACATACACATTATGTGCAAAGATCGCATACAAATTTCATCGCTCTAGCTCTAATAGTTTTTGAGTTAACGTGTTCTCAGACACACAGACAGACAGACATAATTCAAAAATTTTGATTTTCGGATTCGGGGAGGTCTAAAACGTGAAGGTTCATCAAAATCTCGATTTCGAATTTTTGACGATTATAATACTTTCTCTTTGTATACTTCGTATACGAGAAAGTAAAAAAATCATTATTTTCCGACGCCACTTATTCTCGCTACGCCACTGGCCGCGGTGACAAAAAGTTAATGCCCTAATGTCATTTTTTAAAGTCAAACGCAATGAGGGGGCGAAAATAACACGATGCCCCAGGCGCCGTTTACATAAGATAAGTCACTGATGACGAGGTTGGGGGCGGGGCGAAAAATCATATTAAGACCCGGCTCCTCGCTACGTCACTGGGGTACTTGCGTTTGCCATGACGTCATTTAAATGGACTCAACTCCATCTTAAGAACAGGATGAATTCATTTGACACTAAAAGTAGTGAAAACAAAAGTGAAAAAGTAGTAGTAAAACAATTTTTTCACATATACGACCATCATTTATGACCTTCAGGTGCTCCTAAAAATCAGCTTGACAAAATAATTTCACCTCATCTATCATTTTCCAAGTTGTCACTGACTGGAAGCTACAGCATTTGCAAAACGGATTTTTTCTGAACTTGTCTAAAATGTGCGTAATATTGCTATAAAATTGTTATAGTTAATTACCTCTTTGCAAGAGGACGGTTACGAAGCTTTTTTCGGATGATATCGTGCGGAGTGAGAAATAAAAAAAAATATTGTTTTCGACATTTTTGATATATTTCATTGTATTCTTATTTTGGTGTAACGTATTAATATTACTAAGTAGGAAATACATGACCGAAGCAATTTGTTGTATCACTCTATCTGTCAATAAAAGCACATTTGCTGCGTCATAGCAAAGCAAATTTAATAAAGAGGGACACGCTCTGTGGAGCACAATTCGTATTTCCCCATTTATTGCAATTTTTCCTGTACTATCTTTTACTCTCTGCTGATGTCTTTCATATACACTCGTAATATGAAAATCATAAGCAGGAAATATTTTTTTATTTAATAAATAATGAAACATCCTGCGTTGCTCGGGATGAAAATATTTTCATCTCTTTTATTAATAAAAAATTAATTAGTACTTAATTTGTTGTCACGAAGCCTTCACGCAAACCTTGCTTATGCTTCAGTATCCACCCTCATTGACACCACAAGTACGTGGAGTCTCCGCTGGATAAGTAAACTAGTTCTCGCTTCCCCGGTGGGCATAGTAATGATGTGGGGTTGCGTTACCTCCATTCCGATAACTGAGCATACCTACCTCCCCTGGAAGGGGTCGGGCCGTGGCCGGTGATGGCTATTAGAATTCCACCCTAAGTTTTCGACTCCTATCGCGACTACGATCATTCAATCGACCCCTGATGCCTAGGGAGCGAGGAGGCAGATCGACTTGCGATTATGCTTCAGTATCCCACAGGAGGGGGCACCACGAGTACGTGAATGAGAAGTCGCCGGTTACGTAACCGGGTTCTCACTTCTCCTGGGTGCGTATAAATGGGCGTGTGGTTGTGTTGATCACGTTTCCGATGTCGGGGCGTGCCTATAAGGGAGGGATCTGTGCCGGGGCTGGTGATGATCAGGTTTGGTAATAAAATGGAAGTATTATAATGGGATTTTGTAATAATTTCCTTTATACAAAATTCCATGATATATTTTAATGGAATAAAATAATATATAATGGAATTTTGTATAGTGGACTGCTTTCATGTTGGACTCCTGTGACATGAACACGGGAAAGCCACTGTTTCCATGTTGTTGTCACGGGAACACGTCTGGTGATTCAGTTACCCGGATGGCAAGGCAAGACGGGGTTTCTCTTTGTGATTTTGAAATGCTTATACCATTTCTTAGCGTATGTAAATAAAATAACAAATTTTACAGTTATCCTATATCAAATCAGCTGTTGATGGCTACGAAGGATAAATGTTATATGCGAGAGAATGAAAATATACGAGAATTCGACAGAATAGGAAACCGATCGTAAGAAAAAGGCATTTTTAAAGATATATATATATTACTAGCTGAAAACCCGGCGTTGTTCGGGATCCATATTTTTTCATATACCGGCCTCCTGTTTTATTTTTCCCTACAAATATTGTCTCTAACTTTCTCCAACAAACGTAAATCTTCTTTGAATCCTTTTTTGTTGAATGAAAACTTTCAAATATAGCCTTTTTATCACCTTATAACAGTATGGTTTGAATGAAAATGTGAGAAAATTCGAAAAAGACCATTTATTTTAAACAATATATAGTTCAATAACTAATACAGCTTCACAATGAACAAATATACTAATACTGTTTGACTTGGTTACTGCGAAACTTTTAAATAAAATGTGTTATAAATCAGATGAAGAAAGTCGAAATCGCTCATGTCTTTTTCCATGCTCTTCACCAGCAATTAGAACTGCTACTTCATTGCATTCTGAGAGATTAAATCTTCTTGCGTCTTCCGAAGAAGGTCTCTTGTCGGAGTCAATTATAATTTGATATTCCGTACTATGAATGTTTTCAACTGCACTTTTAAAAGTTCTAATGTAAGGATTATGTTCACGGAGCATCTCTTGAAGTTGTAGAATGATTTCCAATTTTGTCGACGGGTTTCCATTTGATCTATATTCTGCCTGAAGTTGCATATCTCCGACAAAGTACAATTGAAGGTATCTTGGTTTCTCGTTAGTCAAAAGTTGAAGTGAACCGACGATATATTTGCCCTTTTACTTCAAATGTGGGCATGAATCCTTTCAAAATATTTCCGGGTGTTTGAAATGCTAAATAAATTATTACACTCTAAGGATGTGTTTGATACCCTAAAATAAACTAAATATAAATACTTTTCTAAAATAAAAACCTACACTGTAAAAAATATCCGTTTTTTTCCCGGACTTTTTCCGTATATTTGACGGTTTAAAGCTGTTTTGTTGACAAAACGGTTTTTCCCCGTTTTCCGCTCCAGCCATAAACGGTTTAAAACCGTCAGTTCAAATTCTATTTTTCGTCAGACGGTATTGCTTTCCGTATGATAACTTTCCCTTTTCTTAAATGTAATTTTATTGCATTCATTTCATGTTTTTAATAGGGTTCCATCTCCGCTATTGTTTACACATGTTGCAGTAACCTGTTGTCACTCATGAAAGCTAACCTTAAAACACGTGTTCTGGAAATAGTTGATTTTTACACCACTAGGTGGCGCCACTAGAGCTATAGTGACTTTAAAACTCAAATAGATTATTTTTACTTCATTTTCTGAAGTCTCCGGTGGTCTAGTGGTTAGAGTGACTGCCTTTTGTTTCTATGAACGCGGTTTCGATCCCCGGTTCGGAGGAGTTCGAAGTTTTGTCACCATCTTGCATCGAAATCGTCCAAGTAATTTCAATTAAAAATTAGATTAACTGAAATTAATAATAAAGCCTTGATTAATTAATATTCCTAATCGATAATACACATCAGCACGTTTCAACTCAACTCGAACAGAAGGAGAAAACAACTCAACTCAGTCATGACGTCACTTACTTCGATGATTTAATTTTTAACGAGAAAACTTGATCTCATACGGTAAAAAACCGTTGTGACTACGAATTTACTTCGTAACTTTTACGGAAAAAACTTGTCCCTGTACGGTAAAAAACCGTTGTGCCTACGGATTTACTTCGTAACTTTTACGGTTTTGCACAACCAACCCAGCTGCCGGTTTAAAACCGTAAATTTTACGGGATTTTTTTTACAGTGTAGTATAAATATTCTCCATTAATACTATAAATAAAGTCAAACTGAAACTCAAATATGAAATAACACTTTTCCACTTTTTTGTAATAACATTGCCATGCCAGAAACAAACTTTCAAAATATAGATAATATAAAAGTAAATTGACACTCAAATACAAAACGTAAATAAATAAGGAATCGATATGTAACTTCGGATGCAGGAGATTTAAATTCGGGACTGAAATTTTATCAGCAAAACTGACTTATTGCTAGCTTATAAACCCGGCGTTGCTCGAAGTAGAAATATTTTCAAGTCTAAGTAATTATAACACTTTAAAATTGATTAAACAGTTTTTCACTGCAACATCTTTGAACGCTTCGTTGAACGCAAATGGCCGTCGTGGCCTGGCCCCCTAATCGTATTTTGCTTTAAAAACTGGCATAAATGCAGTAATGTTTTGTCTCCATGGCACCCCTAAAACTGGCACCTGCGACATCTATATTTCACTTACTCGCCGGTCGCTACGCAGCTTCATACTGATTAGGATCATTTAAAAGTTTGTGAACGAAAAAGTTTTAAACGAAACATCGCGTAGTAACCAAACTAACGTCATTGGATGTTTGACTGCATGTTGAAAGCTACGAAATAAAAACGGAAGCTAAGTGCATGCTACGAAATAACAGTGGAAGTAAGAAGTCTACCTTTACCAAAAATAACAATATTTTCCTAACTTTAACAGTGATAAAAACACGTGAATAAAGGATTTGATGAAATAATAAATTGGTTTAAATTTGATTTTATAGCAATAAAAGCATAATTTGAGTTTAAAATGAATTTTGAAATCTTAATTACAGTTAGAGAATAAATTATACATAAATTAAATTAGTATCATTAAAAAGATAATGTTTTGCTCTTTAAGATGATGTAAAGATAATTTTCGTACGATAAGTGTTTCAGAAGTTATTGACGAAAAACATCCAAAAATAGCTTAATTATAGTTATTTAATTAAGTAAATAAATATCTAATTCGAATTTTAAAGTAATTTTTAGGGCGTTAGCTCCCTCTTGTGCTAATCCATCACTGTGCCAAATTTGGTCACCGTAAGTCCAATGGTGTGGGCGTGCATACACACAAAAACACACACAAACATACTTTCCTCTTTTATATTGTAAGGTCTTAGCCCAGTGATACCGGGTACGATTAGATGATCCGTAAGACAAAGCAGTACAGCGCATTAATATTTAATTATGTTTCTTGATTAATGTCGTTTATACAAGAGTTTACACATAAAGAAATATATTTAAATAATTAGCATAACTCCGGATGATATCGTAAGAGTCATAAAATGTTCATAACTGTAATTACTCGCAGTTATCAGTGGTGAGTTCTCGTGACAATTGATAAGCGATCAATTCAGCAACTGACAAAGTTCAGTAAATAGTTCTAACTCAGGGTGAGTTGTAAGTCCGAAGGCCGGAAGAGGAAATTGAGGTATTCGACGCTCAATTAATCAACGTGACCACCAAAGGGTCATATGAGTTACCAAGTCGGTAATTTCCAGTGAGGTATTCGACGCTCACTATGATTCTAGCGATCCCCTAAAGGAATGTTCTAATGCGTTACAGCTCTCCAAAGGAGCTCTCTAGCCAAGGGCTGGCTTCAATTCCACGGGGTCTAAGAAAGCCCGTACAAGTGCTGAATCTCGCGCTGAGATCTGACTTCTCAATCTTCTCCGATCTCGAGAATCGAGTCTCGAATCAATCTCCAAATCAATTCTCCATCCATCTCCCTCCAAAACTCCAAACTATAAACTCCTGGCCGAAAATTTAAGTCTCAGGGAATTGTCGGGTGGTTGACCGCAACTACCAACCACTAGCCTCGCTTTCTTTCTCCTTTGACCATTGGACGAGGGTCGGAACTTTAAGCGTTTTTTGACGGTCTCTGAGGTGGCCAACTCTATGTGGGGTCTTTTGCCCGGCGGTTGCGCAAAGTCGTTTGTAGTTTTATGACCCTAGATTACATCGCGGCTCTTTCTTTTCTAGTCCTAAAAGGGTTTGTGTGGGGTCTTTTCCTGTGGGAACTTCAAGGCGAGAGAAGACCTCACAATATACATAGATTTTTAATGCAAACCCCCTTTTCTTATACAATTTATTGCAATACGTAAAATCTTCATATTGTCTGCAATTTTATTATTAAAATGAGAATATCAATTGCACAAAACAATTATTAAATCTTGTAGCTTTTCGAAACATTACGGACT
Source organism: Araneus ventricosus (assembly GCA_013235015.1). Lineage (NCBI taxonomy): Eukaryota > Metazoa > Arthropoda > Arachnida > Araneae > Araneidae > Araneus > Araneus ventricosus. Next base: position 101,046 of record BGPR01000114.1, read on the forward strand.
GTACCAAATGATTTTTTTTAGGAAAGCTGATTTTCATCTAAGATAAAAGCTATTTGAACATTTACCTAACAAAAGTAGCCGCCTAAAGATATATTTCTTCCTTAACTTCTTCATACCTTTTAAAGAGTGATAAAAACTAATAACTTAAATTCCTCCTTTTTCAAAATTTATTTTGAGAAACTTAATTTTTAGTTATAATATAATCATTAATCATTATATTCATGACTTGATGTAGGTAAGTTTTGACAAAGAAGTTGAAATTAAACAATTACTAATTTGCAATTAATCTTAAATAAAAATTAAACTTCAAAATAAATTTTTCTGCAGGCTTTTTTTTCTGCTATTTTGTATTTATTTATGAAAATTTTTTTATAGTACAATACTTTTTAATTGATCCTTATTTATTATTAATTAGCCTTCATTTTTTTAATCTTAGGTAAGTGGAACATTTTTCCATAGTGGAAAAACGTTTCAAATCCCGTTTATAAACTCTGTAACTCTATTTTTGACAGACCTTGTTACTGCGCGTGCATAGTGGCAGAAAATAGATACTAAATTAAAAAGCAATACTTTCAAAAGTTTTCTCTTTCTCTACGAAGAGATGCATACAGTTTTCACTGTATCTCCCCTGAAAAGTGAAATTACGGAAAAATGAGCTAGATTGAAGTTAGATTAGAAAGGACAATTCAGTTACATTGTTGATGGATTTAAATATATCATCTCTACAATATACATGTATATCTCCATTAATCTCTATTAATAATGAAGAAGAATGTGTGTGTGCCTGTGTGTTGGCGCTCTACAGGGCAGACCGCTGGATCTAGAGCTACGAAATTTGGCACAAACATACTTTGGAGAGTGGGGATGAGCACCTCGGAGCCCTTTTTTGAAATTTTAATTAATCAAAAATTAAGTAAAATTTTGACGTCTTCCCTTCATAACTTTTGAAAATATTACAGAACAAGAATTATTTTTACACCATCTGATAGTGCAAAAAATTGCCTTTTCAATGTTATCAACTAAGATACCGTACAAGTTTTTCTCTAATTTTAATAACATTTAAAAAATATTTTTTGGCATAATTTAGAACTATACTTTTCATTGTTGCTACGCAATTCAAACCATTTTCATTGTTTAAACAAATATTTAATTGCATGTTTCTCTTTCACTTTTGAAAGCTAAAGTAATATCCTAATACATCTTGCTTTCATATTTTATTTCATCAACATTTTTGTGGAATCTGTGAACCAAGCTCTCTGAGATATTAGGTATATGAAGAAATATAACCAGTAAGCTGAATGATTATGGCTGCTATGTTTTCATTCTTTTTCTACAGGATGTTTTAATTCAGCAAACATGCCGCTGGCCATAAAATGTGTTGCGCCATTTCAATGTTGAAACCAAATGCATATTTTGCAATAGGAATGAAAAAGTGAAGATGGCGACGACAATGTGCAATTTGATGTTGCATGACATGGTCAGTCATTTGACTCCATTAGGGACCTTTATGTAAACAATGAACTAAGCAGGTGCACGGCCACTAAAAGGGCATGGGTTAAATATCTACTACGATCTGCTTACGTTGTTAAGGGAAACATGAATATAAAATTATGCAAGATTCAACCAGATAGCAATTTTAGTTTGCAGCAAGCTTGCAACAAATTTGACATGACAAGAGTGCAAGCTTGAAACAAGTTTGACATGACAAGAGTGCAAGCTTGCAATAAGTTTGAAACAAGTTAACGCAAGCTTCGAAGTTACCATGGGACGAACTTGCAGCAAGCTTGCCGCGTCAAACTCATTGCAAATTATAGCAAAAACAGAGTACGAACACAACCAGGATTAGAACTCGCGACCTACCGGTTCGGAAGCTGACGCGCTAACCACTGGGGCAGTTAAACTCTGAGAGTAGAAGATAGATTTCGCTAATACATCGTTCGATTCGATTCGTATACGATTTATTTTAAACTGCTTTTTTGACTTCATTAGTTTTTTGAGTTGAGAATATGATTTGAAGTCAAAGAGAGAGCGATTTTCGCTAATAACTACGTTTTGCTAGTAGAATAAATTATGAAATTAGAGTTCAAAAGTAATTACTTTAAAATGGGACAAAATGTATAAGTTTATTTTTCAACAAACATTGACTGTTTTTTCGGTTTAATTTTGTTTATAAACGTTAAAATTTCAACATTAAGAAAAAGGCGATATAGTTTTCTTTAAAATAAAACTTTTAGTAAAAGGATGGAAAATGTTTCAAAATTTTTTTTATTAAAAAGTTATTTTTTTTACAAATTATCATTGATTTATTGAATTAATAAAAAGAAGGACGGTCTAGGAGATGCTATTAAAAATCGGGTGTTTTTTTAAAACAGAGACAAAGATAATTATCTCTTTGTGCTATCTTTGCATCAAGCTTGTTTTGCAAACTTGCAGCAAGCTTACAATGCAAGGAGGTGGCGCTATTTGTCACGGCGAACTTGTGGCAAACGCGTTTTGCAAGCGAGGGTGGCGTTAGTTGTCACGGCGAACTTGCCACAAGTTCGTTTCAAGTTTGACGCCTCAAATTTTGTCATGACAAGGTAATATCAAGTCAAAATCAAACTTGCTGCAAACTTACGTGCTATCTGGGAATTGAAATTATTCCCAGCGAACAAGCTGGTCGCCGAAGGCGGCTAGTTTAAAATAATTGGCAAAACCGAAGTACCAATCACCCAGGCCCAACCACTTGACCGATTTCGATAATTTTTATTTTATATGGAAGCTTATGAAGTGTAGATATGAGGAGCAAACATTCAAACCGTGTTTTCTCCAAAAAAAAGAAAAAATGAGTTAGTGATTTTTCTTTGAACTCAACATTAAATAGTACAAATTTATACTATTATTTTCAACTGAAACAAGTTTTATCCCATTATAAACCTACTTAGAAAATTGAGGTTTCAATCAAAAAGTGCTTCCTGCAGAGCTTGTTTATTGTTTCCTGAAAAATTGTATCCGAAGGAGAAAGCATGGTTTGAATGTTTGCTCCTCATATGTCATCAATGGTCACCCCTCCCCCACCATCACCACACTCCATTTCCTCTCAGCCATCTCAGTCCATCAGCCTCTACAATCGCCAAGTCGCAAGCATAGCAACAGGTTATTATTATTACGGGCGAACAGCTGATCGCCGAAGGCGGCTAGTACAAAATTAAATAAATTAGTGATTATGTTTATGCCAGGAAAAAATTGGGAGTGCTGTAGTTCCGCAGTGCCAATAATATAATCCAAATTTTAGTTTTAGTTTTCATTAGGGAGGTTTTGATGGGAAGGGCAATTAGATCGTTGACTATTGTCAGAGTTATCTTCCGTCGATAATCGTGATGAATGTTTGTGCAATGAATAATGGGTTGCTATGGAATATTATTTTATTAAATAAATTTCTTGATAGCTCTTCGATGCAAGTGTCTATCATTTCAAAGTCCAAGTTCATTAAATACCGAGACAATCACTCTGAGGAAATAGTTATGTGTTTACGTTCCAAGATGTACTAACAATCATTCTGGGGAATTTATTGTTTTTTTTAGGCAACGGCCAATTGTGTTGAGCTCAGGGAGTACCGTCAGATTATGAGAATCTTGTACTTTCTCATCAGAATTGTGTTGAATTAAGATAGAAATTCTTGAGGTTGCATGGTAGCGGTTTTTTTAACACTACTTCTTTTAAGTGAGGGAGATTTCCTGACCGTGAGTGGTTGCTCCACTCATGGACAGGAACTATCTATTACGTATTTTATGTGCTGCTTCGTTCCCGCATTTATTCATTTATTATTAAATAATATTAGTTTTATACGGAATATTAGTTTTATACAGAATATTAGTTTTATACCCTGAAGCTTGATGGTAAGGTCTCGGTTTCAGGACCAGAGTGTCCCAGCTTCGTAACCCCATTCCACCGAAGATCCGCGGTTTTATGTAGATGTGCACATGTTAAACTGGCCGTCGAGGATTATACGCTGTGGTGTGGAATTATGGAGTGGAGGTGCCGCTCCGGTATCGCTGTCATCATCTGACCACAGTTAAAGTTTAAGAGGTCCGTCCTAAAATAGGCTCCGTTTGTTTCAAATTGGGATGTTAATGCAAACAACTATTGCTGGAAAGTTCAATTTCTTTCTACTATTAATCTAAAGAATTTTACTTCCTTATACCAATTTAAAGATTTATGAATTGAGGTGCCCGTGCGATTGGCGAGAGCGCCTTCTTCAGAAAAGGATTGCTTGTGTTTTTATTAGTATTAATGGTGGCAAGACATAACTTACACTATTTAACAATTTCCAGAAAAAAGGGATGTGACATGCTTACGACACTTTTAAAGACGATCACTTCGATCAGGATTGCCGTATGGTCTACGAACAGGGCCGGCCAGAGGGGAGTGCGAACGGTGCGACCGCACAAGGCCTCGCGCCGGATTTTGCAAAATTCATTAAAAAAAATTTTTTTTATCCTTTTTTAAAAATTCTTTCAGCCAACTTTTATGTAAAAAAAGGCATAAAAATTAATAATTTTTCTAAAAAGAAATATATTGCAATTTTTTTTCTGGTTTTGAAAATAAATTTCCTTTAAAGAACTGTTAAAAAAGTAATTGGTGAATCTAGTGGATAAGAATCCAATAACTCCCTTTGCTACCTGGAGGTCCACGTGCTTCCGATTCCTGGGCAGAGCAAAAGGTAAAAAGTGATAACATCGTTCAGTCCTACACCAGGTTCGATTGCTCCAGGCGTCATATGGTCACTCTCTTTTCGGTGCGGGGCCCCCAAAGTGGATGTCCGTCCTTTGAAGATAAATTGCAGGTGATAATATTCAATACATTCCTTGTTCCCGAGACTATTACTTTCAGGGTATACAGGGGGTAATTCTTGTGTGCGGATCCACATCTGTTCCCTTAATGGCCAGCAGATAGTTTTCCCCCTCTATTCACCTCTAGAGAAACGCTTTTTCTGCTTATCTAGTTCTAAATTGAACACATTTGTTCCCCTTGTATTCAACAGGACTGATAAGCGATGATGAAGCATATATCTCACAGATGTTTCTCTTTTTTCTTGTCAAGAGTGTGGTTTTCCAGCATCTATGAATTCATCGTAGGTACTTGTTAAAAGGTGGTCTGCTACATCTATTCCTCTGAGTTTAATCAATAGTAATGAATCTGAATATTGCATTGTGTGAAACACGACAGGTAACACAAGCATTTTCTCAGAAGCTTAATTTTCCATTGAACAATTCGTTCGCATTCGGAGTATCAGCCGTACAGTAAAATAAAATATTCTGAATTTGTTCTTGGAGACAAATTTCAAGTATGATAATTTTTGTCTCTTTTTTTATAGTTATTTATTAAACAAACTTTCCTTTTATATTTCCAAAAAGAAAATATTAATTTTATAACAGGTTATCAATTTATAAAACAATGTAGTTTCCCTTTGTTTTTGTATTTCAACATTTTTGTTATTTGTTATTATTGTATACATTTCAGATAAAACATTTTTTTTATTAACAAACGAAAATTTGTGTTTTCTACTCTTTTACATTGGGTATTTTTCATTATAAAATGTTACTTATTTGGAACCTTTTATTGTTTTTGGATACATATCAAAGTTATTTGGATAAGTTTTAAAATATAAGAAGTATTTTGAAGATTCATTCAATTTAAATATCCTGAAATCGAAACTAGCAGTAGGTTGTGTATAGTTGTAAATAAGTTTGTGATCAGTCGATTATCTTTTTTTAGTTTTTTTGTATATGAAGAAATAATTGTTTGTTGATATGAAGAAATAATTGTTTGTTGATATGAAGAAATAAGGAGTTCAACTTTTTTTACTGAAGAAATAATTAGTCCAACTTTTAAGAATTCACTTGATAATCCAAAATACAAGAAAATCCCATTCATACTGTATAATATTTTATTTCAATACTGAATGCATGTGCTGACATCGTAAATCGACAGAAAAATTGAAAGGGGTATTTTCTCTTTCAAATGACTGCAAAGTTAAAAGTTATTTTAAGTTTCTTCAGCTTTCATGTTTTGAAACTCTAAATGAAACTATTTTCGCATTTTATAATTTTAATTTTAGCACTGAAAGTTTTCAAACTGAACAATTTTTAATATATACTCATAAAATCAGGAAGACAGGATACATTTCTACAACATCAGTTTGCAAAAAATAATGGGAGGAATTTTATTTCTTATTTAAAAAGGAATGCTTGAATTCAGGGCCAGCCCTAGGGGGTTTCGAAAGGTGCTAGCGCACAATGCCCCAAGCGGCTGTCAGATTGCGCAAAACGAAAATGAACTGCATTCATTTATTTAACGAAATCAAAATTTGCTGGCAAGTTTTACCTTCCAGGTCACAATATTTATTTAAATTGTACCCAAATTTTATTTCTGTTCTAAAATTATATTGACCTTACCAATAACGTTCGTGTCTGCAGAAAAATCTTCCTCAAGATTAAAAATAATAAAAAATTACTTGAGATCTAGCATTAGAGGCGAAGAATTAATTGCTTAGTCATTTTATTTATCGAATCTGCATTAACCAAAAATTTAATTAATCATGGTATTATCAACGTATTTGCTAGAAAACTTATAACAGAATGAAACAAAAATCACATATTGTAAACTTATTTCAGTAAGTTGAAAACCAAATTTTATATATGAAGCAACTATTTTTGTTGTTTGATTTAACGATTTTTTTGTGTGATTAAAATATTAACTTTATAAAAATAATTTAATTATTTATTAGTTTCATGTATTTTTTAGTCTTTACTTAACCAAATTGTGAAATGTAATAAATAGAAAAAAGCAATAAATTATTTTGTTGGGCGAAATTTTCTCAAAGTCCCGCAAGTCAACTTTGCACCGGACACCGCCTCTGTTCGGGCCGGCTCTGTCTACGAAGATTAGCTAGGACAATCCCAGTTTTTGATTCTTTGTCCGGGATTGGAATTAAATATCCTGTTTTAATAAGGTGACCAACTTTTTTTCCAATGAAAAAGAGGACACAAATAAATTGATGATAAAAAAAAATATTCATTGCAACAATAATACAGAACGTAATATAATATGATAAATCCATAAAGAAAACTTTTTGTAACATTATTTATTGTATACTTTTCGAGGGAGGATACAACTTTAAAAAAGTACGGTTAGTCACCTTAGTTTTAATTCAATTTGTTACTTATAAGCAAATACTTCACTTTTAACTCGTTGACCGCCGTATGAATCGATTCGCATTACATTAATTCATCGTTACGCATATTTGCTTCGAACTAACATGTTTGTCTTAGCTCAACCGTGATTTATATCTGGATGAAATGCTTGTAGATAATGGAAGTATGGAGCCTCTTTAATAAACTTATACCAGCGGCACGTTAGAATGCTAACAAAAAGATTAAATACCAGTGGATCTAAATGTTTATTTTTAATACATTTGATCGCAAATGTGTCAACACATTATTTTGCTTCCTAAGAAATTGAAAAATCTAATAAAAAATAGTAAATGCACATAAAAAAAGAAAGCTGAAATTATTTATCAACATATTCAACTATTAATCTTGAGTTAAAACTTCATTCACCAAGTTTTCTAAGCAATTATTTTTATTTATTTTTTTTTTGTTTTTTAGTCTTCCATATTAGGGCAATTTACAAAAATAATTATTGCTAAAAAATTCACTGCATTTGACGAAACAACGAATGTTTATACCTGTTTGTAAGCGTGCAGTTAATTTAGAAGTTAGAACCTTCTTGATTACGGGACACCTCGCCCCTGGTCCCGGAAACGAGTCCATTGTCAGGATAAGAAGTTAGAACCTATCAGTGTGAATCACATGTGCACCGCTCGGCCGAGACAATAAAGTCTGTAGTGCACCTGTGATTCGCGATTATAAGGACTACCTCACTACATAATTGAGATAAATCATAATATATGATTACTTCGTGTTACTTTTAGCAAATTAGAAAAAAGGTGACCAGATGATTACTATTTTTTTTAACCTTCGAGTAATCGCTCGTATGTAGGTTTAGTTTAGTTTAATTATATTAACGCCCCGTTTTGAAGCAACACGATGGCTATTTTGGGGCCAACCTCGTCATTTTGAGCCGCGGTCAGATGACGAGGATGACACCTGAGCTGGCACCTCCCCTCTCCAAACTTTCGCACCACACCAACGGGAGGACGTTTGACTCCTACATACGATTTAGTGTGCGACAGGCCAAATACACGATGGATCTGCAGTGGAAACGGGTTTCGAATCTGGAACCCTCTGCACCCGAAGCCGACGCCTTACCTCTCGGCCACTCGCATGCAGAAGATAATTATATTGTGCTTGGTATTACATACTTATATCGTTATTTTATAAATTTAAGTGCGAATTTTATTTATATAATCTTTATTTAGTGTGGAGCTAATAGAAACAGATTTCATAAATAAAATTTGCATTCATTTTTTGTCAAACAACACGATATAAATATGTAATACGATGCACGATATAAGTATCTCGTACATACGCGAAACTGCTGGATGGGTTAATTACGGCGGATGACGTGTTAAAAAAATCGAAAGAAAATTGATTAAATTGATTTTTTTTCTTTAAAATTAATTTTTAAAATTCTCTTTTTCCACTTATACTTTACGTAGATTAGTATCATCCTAACTAGGCAGGATAAAGAAATTGAAGTTCCTCTGTCACTTTCCTATTTATTTATCTGTGTATCGGAACAAAAAAGCATTTCGATGCATGCACGCAATGATTAGAAGTGGAAAGCGGCGGGAAAAATGATAAATTGATCTGTTCTTGGTCGTTGAAGTATCGTTTGCTTTCGGAGATGTTTATTTTTCTAGGATGAATAATTTATAATGTGACCAAAACTTCCGGATAAGCCGGGAGAGTCCTGAATTTTTCCAGACAGGAAAAAGCATTGGATTTATACCGAATTTTAATTAAATGTCCCAGATTTTACTTAATAGCAAATGGCTCATATTTAAAAAAATATTAACTGGATTTAATTGTTAAAAAGCTAGATAAAAAATTTCATTTTGAATTCCTAACTTTTGCTACGTATGCATAAATCCAAAGGTCCCGGATTAGCCTGAATAGTCCTGATTTTCGATACTTTCTAAAGTGAAAAATATCTCGAATTGTACTTTTTTTAACTTCTTAAACAGTAGTTCAAGTTAGATTCAATTTTTCTAAAAGTTAGCTTCTGAAGATTTCTCCTTCCTGCTTCATTATACGAAGAATATCGTCATCCGAATATGACCATTGTGGAGAAATCAGCTGAAGAGAAAATAGTAAAAAAGCAAGAGCAAAATACATCCTTTTAACGTAGGACTACGTTCCTAACATTGGAGTCTCAGGAAGGAATTTGATTCACACGCCAACATGCCACAAAACTTGGTATGGGAGATCCTCTATACCTCGGTAACTATACATGTTGAAAACATAACTAATATCTGATTCTAGTGATAAAGGGTAACAACAGAAATTACAAAATAAAAAAATGAAAAACGGAATTGTAGCTCAGCTACTACTCAGTCGCACAGTTGGGTAAAAATACGCATGAATTGTTGACGCGATCCTCTATATCTCTGTAACTACGTATGTTCAAAACATAATTAATGTCTTATTTTAGAGATAAAGGGTAATAACAGAAGTGAGAAAAATTTACTTAAACTTAAAAACTTACGAAAAACTTCGAGAAACAAAATAGTCACACGAGTAAAGTAGTCTTACCCCTTTAACATCAGCTACTGTTTGAAAAGACAGCTGTCATTTTTTTATCTTCCTGCTTTTTTAAATATTTAACTATTTAATTGTTTCTGCATTTTTATTTTAGTTTCTTTCTTTATTTATATGATTTGGATTTTGCCGGTACCTCCTACTCCTATCCTTAGTTGGTATCCCTGACAACGCGCCCGTCTTCCTGAGTGCCACGGATTAAAACATAGAAAATCTAGTCACCCTAAACGTGTATAATGAGACAATATGACATGGGAGAGAACCAGTTTTTTAACATTTAGTCCGTTTCTTACTTATTAATTACTCATTTAAATTGTTTAAATTTTTTTATACAAATCGTTATAAAATTTTTTTTAACATTAAATAATGTTTATTAGCTGGTTTACTATTTGTAAATATTGATTGCGTGGTGCATTATGCGAAAATCGTTCAAAACACTTTACAAAGCAGACTATTGGACTTAGAGCTACTAAATTTGGCAGCTAGTTACTTCTTAGGTAGTAAGCGTTCATTAAGAAAGGGTTTTCAAAAATTTTAATTAGGTTTTTACTTAAAAATTAATCGAAATTTTAACGTTTTTCTCAATAACTTCAGAGCGCATTATCGCACAAAAACATTCTTATACCAATTTAAAACATTAACTTTTTTAGTGATACATATTTAACTTTCGTTCAAATTTTTTCCTCAATTTTAATAAATTTTTTAAATTATTTTATTTTTATTCTACAGCAATACTTTTCATTGTTCCCGTTAATGGATTTATACTCACATGCGTTGCGATGTTATTAAATACATTTTTTGTGTACACGTTATCAGTGCTATAACTAAGATTAAATTTTTAAAAATAATACAAAGATGGACGAAGCATACCTCCTGCTTAGAGGTTCGAATCTCCTTTAAAATTTTTTAATGAGAACTTTTACTTACTAGCCGTCTTCAGCGACGAGTTTGTTCACCGAAAATACTGATTGTGTTTAATTTCTGTTGAATCTCGCATACATAATTTGATATTCATGGTTCTCTTAACAAAGCAATTTTAAACTTCAAATTGTTATAGACATTTAAACCGTATAATTTTAGTAGCCCCGCACTTGTTTATTTGTTTGTCTATATGAACGTCCATGATGGAGTCAAGTCACTGTCCACGTCACATCGACCATCTAATTGCACGTTGTCGGCGCAACCTTCTTCTTCCTCAAACAAAATACGCATTTGATTCCAACTTGAAAATGGCGCTGCGCATTTTATTTCAGGTAGCATGTTACCTGAAATAAATATGATGATAAAAAGAATAAAAGATTATAGACCATAATCTTCGAGCTGATTTGGATTTACTTCCTGTTATAATCAATATCTTAGAAGACTTTGATTACAGATTTCACTGACAAATTGATGCTTAAAAAAGAAAGCAAAATTCATTCCGACGTTACCAAAGGATAGGAAAAAATGAACAGATCTCCGTTCCTTACTTTTAAACAATGGAAGAGAAACACTCAATTAAATATTTGTATAAACAATGGAAACGGTTTGAATTTCTCAAAAATGAAAAAGATATTGTGCAAATTTTGCATAAAAATATTTTTAAAAATTGGACAACTAAATTGACATAATCAAAAAGATCATCTTTAAAATTTTAAAGATGTATAAAAATTATTTTTGTACAATAATATTTTTGAAAATTTCGCCAAAAAACGGAAAAATTGCGCTAAATTTTAAATTTACTTAAAATTCTAATTTAACGCTGACAAACTCTAGCTTTTATTATTAGAAGAGATGGTATATAGAGATATTATTTTTGTGTATAATGTCAATTCAATATCAATCAAATTCATTATAAACAACTTTTATTATTATAAACTTAATTTCACTAACACAAATTCACCTAAAAGTAATAATTTTATATTTTTAAAGATTGTACTCGTATAATACTACATACCATTGAAAACAATAATGAAATTAATCTCTACTAATAATAAAGGAGAATGTGTGTGTGTCGGTGCTCTACAGGGCAGACCTCTGGACCAAGAGCTATGAAATTTGGCACAAGCATACTTTGGAAGGCGGGAATGTGTAGCTCGAAGCCCTTTTTTGAAATTTTAATTAATTAAAAATTACGCGAAATTTTGTGCGTTTTTCTTAATAACTTCTAAAAATATTATAGCACAAAAAATCATTTTTGCACCATCTGGAAGTATAAAAAATTACCTTTTCAATGATATCAATTAAGTTGCTGCGCAATGTTTTCTCGAATTTTAATAAATTTTTAAAAATTTTTTGGCATAATTTACAACAATAGTCTTCATTGTTGCAACGCAACTCAAATCGCTTTCCTTTTTTAAATAAATATTTAATTGCGTATTTCCTTTCATTTTTGTAATCTAAGATAATATCGTAATACATTTTGCTTTTATTTTATTTCATCAAAATTTTTGTGAAATCTCAAAACCAAGCTGTCAGAGATATTGCTTTGCTTATATTAAGAAATATACCCAGTAAGCTGAATGGTTTTGGTTTCTATGTTTTCATTCGTTTTTCAGCATATTTTAATCCAGCCAGCATGCCGCTGGTCATAAAATGTGCTGCGTCATTTTAATGTTGAAATCAAATGCATATTTTACAAAAGGAATAAAACGGTGAAAATAGTCTTGACAACATGGAATTAGAGGTTACATTACATGGTCAGTTATTTGTCTACGATAGGGACATTTATGTAGATAATGAACAGAACAGGTCCAAGGTCATTAATAGAACATGGGTTAAATATCTACTGCAATCTGAAGTTTAAAATTACGTTTTTAGGAGAAGCATGAATATAAAATGATGCAATATTCAATTGAAATCTTATTCCAGGCGAACAAGCTGGTCGCCGAAGGCGGTTTGTTAATTTATATAACAATAATGAATTTAGTTGTTGTCTGACGTGCTGATTGTCTATGAGTATTAAGTACAGTATTATGAATCGAATGAAGTTCACTACATATTTTTTCACTCACACAAAATATGTTTGAAGCTTTTCAATGAAGTCCATTGGTCTTTATATAAAAGGAGAATAACTTATTCACATTCTTCTTCATCGTGTTATTTCCCCTCCCCTGCATTCTAGGAAACGTTTCTCCTTGTAGGAACGAATAAATAATGCCTGAGGTAGAAATTCTGCGAATTTCAGAATGTGGGAAAACGACGTATTACCGAAGCTCTGCGTTATATAAAAAAAGAACTTTATGATTACAATAGTTACGAATGAATCGGGGCTGCGATGAAACGACTTATGTATACTATAAAATCCGTGCGAAGTCGTTAACGCTCAGGAATGTGGGCGTGGCTATGCGCCAAAAGAGATTCAGACAAGACGCAGTGTGATTGATTTCAAACCCGCAGCGCGCGCTTTCTTCTTTAGAGTGGCTCGCCCTGAAGGGTTTGGGGAACACGGGAGGGTTTCTTAGAATCCGGAGAGTGCCAGCTGTCATTGCGGTTTTTGAGAGGGGAAGTAAATATCTTTGAAAGAGAAACTCGGGCATTCCCGTATTTTGAGGTCTCTCTATTCCAATGATCTTTCCGATATTTTCTTCCTTTTACGTACTTAATTTTTGAATTGAATACTTAAGAGAAAGTTGTTATCTTAAATGTTATAAAGATTTAGTGATTAGTTTCGATTTGAGTGTTGGTAAACAGTATGGATAGAGAAGGTCCCACAGCAAGGAAACGAAAGTTAGCAAGAGAGAGATATGCACGATGGAGGACGAGACAAAGCCAAGAGACATTAAACAGGATGCGTGTTGCAGATAATGAAAACCATCGCAGAAGAAGAGAAGGAGAAACTCAAGAAGAAAGGGAAAAAGGTGAATGCATTCATCAGCAACAAAGTCAGGATATTGTGAATCAATCTCTTTATTTTTGTGAAAGTCAAGTTGAAACACAGCACTGTGGACCAATGAATGCAATATGTGAATTTTGCAAAGCTAAAAACTTCCTAGGTGAGCATCCTTGAGACAATACAACTTTCGCTAGCAAATCTGAGATAATGTTGGCAAGCTCCTCTTAGAAGGGGGACAGATCTTCTAGTAAATGAGAAATGTATAAACGGTGCTTTCCAGTAATTATAATGTGTAGCTTTGTACGATCTGTAGTTTATATGTAAAGTGTCCAGACATCCCAAATTAACTTAGATAATTCGGTATTTGGATCTTTGCCTCAGATTTACTCATCCCACGCTTCTTACCTTACTGTCTGCAGCGTACTTTATTGAAGTTCAGACGAAAGAGTTTCCTGTTCGTAGGAAAATAATTACCTTTTTAATTTTTTATGAAAAATTATCATTCTACAACAGATTTGTGTCACATGATTAATTGGCTTTTGATTATATCATCGTCTAAAACCAAACCTGGAAGCAAACCCCTTTTCTCTCAGAACTACAGGAATATTTTTCACGTACGAGCTGATAGGCACAAAAAAATAATCGGGTTTTAAATTCAAGTTTATTTAAATTTTAATTTGTTTTACGGACATTCACACCAATAATTTATATTTCTATAATATTATAGTTAAACATTTTGCATTAAAATAGGAAATTGCAAAAAACATTAATCTATATCAATAAAAATCAAAAATAGTTTAAACACTGTAAAAATCCAAACTTTTCAACAGATTTCCGTCAAATTTTGCTCACAAATACTATGAAGAATAAGGAAGAGTTTAGTGAAAATTTCGTGACAATTAATTAAATAGTTAATTTTTTGTGAATTAAAAGCTATTTTTCACATATAGAAAATATTATTTTATCATTCGTATTGTCATTTTTATTGCAAAAAATATTATAGACATTTTAAATAATTTTATTTACTTATGTACGACTTGTCATTCGCAATGTTTGATTAAATTTTGTAGCATTTAAACAAATTATTATGGAAAAAATTACCTTTCGAAGATATAATTTTTCGAGAATCTACGAGATTTTGAAAATCGTTTTGTGCAATTGATATTCTCATTTAAAACAATTTAAATAACAATGAAAATTCTTAACTATTTTTTACGCTATAGAAATCCTCACTACCCAATAAATTTTATTCAAATTTTGCTCTAAAATACTATGGAACATAAGGCAGGTTTTAGTCTAAGTTTCTGGACAATTCAGTAGTTAATTTTTTATTAATTAATGACATGAAAATATTTCCTTTTCAAGCAATACCCGGTATATCAGCTAGTACATTATAAATTAAAAACTGAAATGCGAATACTTTTATCTATTAAGGTATAAATAATTAAGAGAAAAAAATCAAGCCAGAGGAAACTTTTTCTTCCAGTTTAATAAATGACTTTTGCTCTTATTCGATTATTTTGAACTTTGAGGGTTTTCTCGAGAATGAAGTTAAAAATTAAGCCGATTTGACTCTAGAATAGTACTTTAGACATGCCATGAAATTCTGAATCGTTCAACTTCTTTTAAATAAAGAAGAATCTATAAAAGCACCTATAAATGCAAGATAGGATACAGATAGAGATGTTATTGCTGATAATTTTAAATATCTTTCTGAAACTTGTTTTAGTCTTGAATGCCAAAAAGAAAAAAAAATCGCTATCGAAATCTACATCTATCGTCCACTGGTCTTTATTATAAGAGTTGAACAATTTTAAAGAATGTATTTATTTTGCATCTTATTTTTGATCAAAAAGTAAGTATTTTAAAATCTGAATTGTTCCTTTTAAAAAAAATTAGCATGAATAAATTGTAGCATAAATTTGTAAAAAAATTTAAATGCAGATTTCAGTATTGTTATTTAAAATTCAGAACTATATTACTAAACTAGGCAAACAGCACGAAGTAAACTGATTGCAAACAGTCCAGATTTCTTATCAAACTTTCTTTGGTTACTTGTATAAAGTAGAAGTTTTTATCAAAATTCTTTATAGACATTAGAGGTCAAATGCCTCTCTGATTCGTCATGTACGAACAAGTTGTTTAGATTGTAAGTCCAAAGAATATTGCAAAATATATTTCTGATAGTTAAATAACTATCAGACTAAATTAAAACTGTTCACCTAAATAACTATAAGACTTCAATTAAATAATCTATTAGAAATTCAAGATTAATTCAATGAATTACATTAACGTTTAACATGTTTGAAATGCTTACTGTTACGTATTTAGATATGATCGAATACTTAAGCATTACTTTGGATTAAAGCATTACCATGGCGTGGTGACTACTTATCACAAAAAAATTTATAATTTAAATATTATTTATCAATAGCCCTGTAATAAAAAAAATAGGAAGCTGTCCGTGTGGGTCAATAAAAATGGTGAAATACAAAGAAATGTATGAAACTTTAAAAAATATTTTATTTCTCTTCGTTTAATATGAAATAGTTCATAAAAATTTAAGCACCAGACACGAAAGCACCAGACACGAATTAAAATAATGAATGAATAAGAATTGAATGTCACATATATTCATATATCACAATTGATTAAATCACAATGTAGCATTAAAAGAATTATAATTCAAATGGAGAAAACCACAAACTGTAAACACAAAATTTCAAACACTCCAAATCCATAACATGAAGCAAAATCACAGATAATTATTCGATACTAAACTGTTCACTAAATTTGAAAAACTACACGGTATAAATCAGAAAAACAAAATACCGTTCTACTCTTCATCTATATAAAATTTTTTGAAGGATTATATTACATAAAACAGTCTAAAAATGTTCAGTTCAATTTAAAATATACGTTTTGAATCTCAGTTTAAATATGCATAAAAATTCTTTTGTGTTAAAAATGAACAAACATAGTCATTCTACTATATAGGGATGAAATGCCTACACAAAAATACAAGCACATTCCTAAAATCTAATAAGTATTCCAAGTTTCCACTTATTTAGACTTATAATTAATTAATTTAACCACAATATGAACACATCCGTATACATACTTCAAAATCATTCCTTATTTTTGAATATCACAACTAAGACAAGGATAACCTTATATATTTTTTCAAGGTCTCGATTACTATTCAGTTTGCATGAAATAACCGACTACGAGACCGAGTGCGAACTTGATTGTTTAAATCTGCTAGCTGCTGTTCGAAAAGTTCTGTAAAGTCAGTAATTCGGTACATTTTTTTCTTTTGTCTCGTTTTAAATCGAGATCTAACGCGACCAAGTTTCTCTTTAATAAACACATCATGACGCTCACTTTTCTTCCAAAAGTAATAAAATTCAACTGTCTCGTTTATATTTTTCGTTTGCACCATTTTTTGAATGGAACTAAAATCTTTGCCAAATTTCTGTATTCCATCTTCAAAAAGAAGGCACTCATTTTGAGACCATACCGTAGAACGAAATCCGTCTGGCAACAAATTGAACCTCCTTAGGGCTTCTTTCTTGTCATAATTACTGCGATGCAATAAAATTAGAGCTTTCTCTTCATTTAAACCTTTCCAACCTAACAATCGAATAGAATGCAAATAATCAACAACCTCATCTTCAGGTAGAATAGATGAACACCACAAATGTTTGTCCTCATCGTTTTGTATCAAGTCACAAAGTTTTAAACTTTTCAACTGAGGAATGTCCGCTTGGAATTCAGAACCTATGCGCAATTCAAAATCTGCATCATTTGGAGTCTTCCCGCTCAAATACGCCTTCTTTGCCTGATTCATGCTTGACAGCATTCTGAAATCGAAACTACGATGTGAAGTAGAAAACTGATGATGCGAAACGAACTAAAGAAAACAACAGCCACACGTAACGTCCAAAAACGGACGAATTCCGCTATCAGAAGTGTGCACGAGATATCAGCAAATCTAACAGATAATCAATCTAGGCACGATGAATTTGTTTTTCCGCTATGGACAGACTTCTCTTTTCAAGATTCTGCGCAGAATACGGTTGCTATAGCAATGGTACGAACTTCACTTTTCTTGGAACCGGCCAGTAGCGTTGTTTATGACGTCTAAAGCATTTGGCGCTTTTCTGCAGAAAAAGAATTATTTGAGAATTCAATTATTCAAAACTGGATTTCGTAATTCTGCAAAAATGCTCTCTGCATGATTGTTTCGTTTTTGAAAAAAAAATGAAATAAAGATTCTTCTCAATTCAATAGCAGGAAAATGATCAAAATAAACTAATTTTTCTTTTATTCTTAAGCATATTTTTCTCTTAATTGAATATTGCTCAACGGAAGGGTTAAGAAGGAACAAAAGGTATACGTCTGAAAAATGTGCTCACTCTTCCTTTACTGATTAGTTGTTTTCAAATCAAATCGTCACAAATGGTAAATTTCATTCAAAGAACCCATGAAAGTTCTCTCAATACGCTTTATTGAGAGAATTTTTGCTATATTATTTTTGGAAGTGAAAACTATTTTATTAGATCTGTGTATCATATTAATTACGTTGTGGAAATATCAACATTTTATCAGAATACAATGAGTAAATAAAAAGTGAAACGGATTTTCTGAACTTCAACCCGGGCACTCGCCTTCTCGGCATACGATTCGGAACGCTAGCTAGAAGAGCTCTTGACAAAATCCAGAATAATATTTTTAAAAAATGAGTGACAATGACATAGATAACTATGAAAATTTAAAAAGAGCAGAACGGGTTAGAAAAACAAAAATAAATATTTTGCTATCATTACTATTTTTCCTCCAGGCTAATTCATTCACATTGGCCTATTAAAGAGACCCTATTCTGAGTATAGTAGAAGTTCGGAAGAGTTCTAAAGTCCACTTTTAAAAAATTATTCGAATTAATCTTTTAAATACATTTGCTAATAAATATAAAACGAGACAATTCTAGATATTTAATTCAAATACGGGACACTTTTTCAAATTGCTATTATTTTTCTAAGAAGGACAAATAAGGGGAAAAAAAAATAAACTGTACTGGCTAATCCGGGATGTTTGGCCATTTCCTGTCTATAGCGAAAGTTGGAAATTATTTTGCAATCACATATGAGCTACTTGCGCACAGGTAAAATTCGGGACATTCAATCCAAATCCGGGGCAAATCGGGGACACTTTTTTTGATTCGGAACTCTCCCAGTTTATCCGGGACAAATCGAGAACACTTTTTTGATTCGGAACTCTCCCAGTTTATCTGGGACAAATCGAGGACACTTTTTTTGATTCGGAACTTTCCCAGTTTATCCGGGACAAATCGAGGACACTTTTTTGATTCGGAACTCTCCCAGATAATCCGGGACATCTGGTCATCTTCGCAAATATTAAGGTTGCTGTAGTCTACTATTTACAATAGTGAAATTTTGAAATGAGCAATAATATGAGATTTTCCTTGTACTATTAAATAACTTTAATAACTGAAATTAAAATACATTACTTCACTAACTGGTCAGATTGAGGCCAAAAAACAAAAAAATTAGAACTTCTAGGATCACACAGACATATTGAAACTTATGGTAGTTAACAAGTACAAGTGAAATAGTTTAACAAGAGATATTAAAAATTAAACTTTGCATTAAACAGAATGGCGCAAAAATGCAGAAACTTCCAATAAAATACTAAAGAAAGATATTTAATTACAAAAAAGAAAATACAGAAGAAACAGAAGAAGCAAACAATAGTGATAACAATCTACCTTTTGCGCGCAACGCAGCAGCATACAGTGATTGCATTAACAATATTGTCTATAATCAACTAACCAACTAAGATTGTGGTAGTTAAATCTGAGGCCGGTTAGAAATTTAGTGTTCCCTGATCTTTGCAAACTAGTGTGAGGAATTTTATCTGGAACGTAATTTGCATTTTAAAAGTAATTGATTGCGCAGGGATAGTAAGTTTTAGATATCCATAGCTGACTATATGCACAAGGATATTAAGTTATGCTTTAGTTTCAAAATTAAACGTAATCAATCGCAGCAAAAAAAAAATCAAACAGATAAATTTATAGAAATACAAGCTGATTAAGGGAGGGATATAAATCTGAAGATATTTTTGTGCAATCCCATCGTAAATAACATTTTTTAACTAATGATATAGAGGAATGAACGTTAAATTAAAATGAGTAGGTTTTCCAGATGAGCAGGGACATTCCAGAATCTTGACTTTTTGCTCTGGATTGAAAAACATTTCCACCCTTGAATTAACTGTCCCAGATTATCCAGAGTATGGAATATATGCCCCGAATTGTTTCGATTGTTAGTTATTAGTAAATAAATTCAAAAGAAAGATTATGTAAATTTAATCTTTAAAATATTAATTTATGCAAAATACCTCTTTCTAACTTTTACTACATATTGAATAGAGTCATCCTAATATGACCGATATGGTTAAATCGGCCCGAGTGAAAATAATAAGAGTAAAAGCACATTATTTCTGTATCTATCATTTCCTATATTTCACTGATTTTTTTAATAATTAAAAAAATTCCGAAAGAATAAATAGTTAAATAGTTAATTGATAACAAAATTAATTGATTGAAAGAATAAAATAATTAATTGATTTATTTTTTTACTCGTTTATTTATTTGGATTGTATAGAATACCCCATTCCTTCCAGATTCCACGTTCGACTTCTATCACATCCCGGAATGTAGCTGAAAAAATCTGGTCTCTGCAGATGTATTCTCATACATTCTGTATGTTGTTATCGATGGCTAGTCAATTTGGATACAATTTCAAATGTTATTCCTCTATGGATATTTTTAGATCAATGGCATAACTTGAGAGAAGGTGGGAATTATGTATGTTTTTATATATAATATACAAAATGTATATAATAATATAATAAATAATATTTTATATATAAATATGTCTTAACATGTTTTACAGACGAATCAAGCGTTGGAAACATTTAGAAAAAGAAAGAAAGAAAGTCGATTAGCGACTTTCATAACAGCAACATGACCACTTCCAACATTGATAGCATGTGAATGAAGTTGAGATCTCTACATCGATTGCTTCCAACTTTGATAGCATGTGAATGAAGTTGAGATCTCTACATCGATTGCTTCCAACATTGATAGCATGTGAATGAAGTTGAGATCTCTACATCGATTGCAATGTCGAAAATAAATGTATAATTTAATTATTTTTAAAATAATTTACTTCAGAACTTTGGTTCAAGTTAAGTTGTCATTTTTTTTAACAACATCAGTAAAACAATAAATGCATCGTCAGATTACTTATTGAATACAATACCATATTTCTATTACAGTTGAAAAAACACTTCAGTTTTATCTTTTGATGATCATTTCCTCACAAGAAGTGCTGTTTCATTTCATTTTTGCTTGAAGTTATTTCAGATAAAAGTAATAAAATGTTTCGTTGATTCAGCCCTTATAAGCCTATATGTACTCTGTTGAAGAACAAGCAAGTGGTTTTCATAAAATCCATCATTTTATATTTCTTCGAAGAAATGAAATTATTTTTGAATAATTTTTATTGGAACAAGTATTATAATGAGTATTCCGAATTCTAGAGATGCCACGACAATTTATGAAATCTTCCAATTCATACATCTCCCCTTATCATTACTGAACAACAACAATAAAAAAACTCTACCATTTATATTTTTTAAAAAACTTATAACCATCACTAGACGATATGTATTTTTTTAAATTTCAGACCATCACTATAAATTTAGATACAGTTTTAACGACAATTACCTTTTTATTTAAAAGCTTAAGACTCATTTTCTACACAGCGGTAGAAAGAAACTGGATGTGAACACAAAGAATTTAAGCGGCATTGCTAAATATGAAGATAGAAAGATCATAATATGAGGACATGTAAATTCTTTTGATGCTGGAAAAACTGAAACCGATTTTTGGTAATGATGTGTTCAATCTCAATGAAAAAACTTATTTATTTAAATTTCTCAACTTTATTTATATAAATACATCCTGTGAAGATGTGAAATTAAGATGACGTCCGTTTCCCATGCATCGAAATTTGGTAGCATTTTATGTTGTATCATATTCTATGCCTCCAATCGCAAGGAGGCTTTCTAAACGCACTGTATAAAGTTATTTCGCATTATCAGGATTTTGTAATATTCAAACAGATAACTTATCGATTTCTCTTTATCAAGAAAATTTGAATTATGCTCAAAAGAAAGCATTATATATTTCGAATCGTTAAAAGCGTGTTATTTATGGTTCAGCCTATGCTTCATTAACCTGTTCGAGAAAGACTAAGATAAAACTGTAATCAACTCTTCAGCGTTAAATCTAGAAAAGCAATTTTTATTAAAAAATAAACGATCAGTATTATTTTCTTCATATTTACTGGCGCTCTTAACTATATTCGGAATTTTAAAGGAATTTCCACTATCAGGAATTCTTGAGAAGAATACTCCGAACTGTTCTTATACAATCAGTATAATATTTTTCAATCTTAGATATGATTGTTAAATTAGAATGGCACATCAATGCCAAACATCCCTAAAAATAAATAAAGAAGAAAAGATCAAATTTTGATTTATTGATTGAAGCATTTATTTTTCTCTAGATTATCACAAGAGAAAGGGCTTAATTTCATAAAGCAAATACCACAATAGCGACTTTCAGACGATAAATTTATTAATAAACAACAATTTATATGGAATAAATTTTAAAAAACACTTTCGTTAACAACGTGACAATGAAGTAATTGCTAAGTCAAAAAGCATGAACAAAGTATTTCGACTCATGTGTTAATGCAAACCATTTTTATGTGTTATAAAATTTTCATTTGTTTTTAATGCATAAAATTTATTTCTTAAATGATTAACTTGGCTAATATAAACAAAAGAGATGCCAAACTTAAAAGTGGCAACAACTGCAGGAATGTACTATTCGTAGTTCCGATTATTAGCAGATATTATTTAACTAATTTCCAAATCCAAAACACAATATTTTTCCAAATATTACTTTTGAAAGTGTTTTCTTTTGTCACATAGATCTATGAGGAAAAGCAAAAACACTAAATGCTTTTATGTGCCTGACAATTGTTCAATATAAGAGTCAATCAGAAAATGTTTCAATGATAAAAAGAATCCCCTCATCGTATTTGGCTTTAAAAAGTGACATAAACTCATTAACATTTTGTCACCATGGCCAGTGGCGTAGTGAGAATAAGTGGCATCTTGAAAATTATATGATTGTCTTTCATCCCAGTCGTCATCAGTGCCTCAACAAGAGTAAATGGCGCTATGGGTATGGTATTATTTTTACGCTCTTCCCATCATATTTTGCTTTAGAAATGACACAAACGCAATAATATTTTGGCAAACCATGGCGCCACCTAAAACTGGCGGTCGGGACATTTGTACCCTCCCTTGCCACCGGCACTACGACACTGACCTGGGACGCACCACACTGTCCAAACTTTCACATTAAACCCCGATTAGAATGTATGATCCACGACGGATTTGACGCGCACCATGTTTGATACGTTCTGCAGAAACAGAAGAATGGCTCACTCAAGAGACATTCTGACATTCACAATCCGAGAAAGGAAAATTTCAAATTATGGGTGACTGTTTGAATTGTATTTGATTGATTGATTGATTGAAGGGGTTTATAGGATTTTCAGCTGCAAAGGCTATTATCCCCTATTCATTCAAAATTCTTTTCAATTCACTTAAAAAAAAACAAAGGAAAATTGTCATGAAAAGATGGACTAAACTACTGCCGATCTGATTCGGTCAAGGCAAAATAATAATAATAATAAAAATGGCGCTCTATTGTAGTTAAGCCTCCATGTTCTTTCTTTAAATTGTATAATATCTATTTATTTAGAGGAAATGCACGCTATGAATGCCAAAAAATTGTACCTTAACATTGAATGTTAAAAATATTAAAAGATATATTACGAATTTTAAAGTTCTAAGCATTTAGCCTTAAAACTTTAAAGCATATAATAAAAATATCAAGATCTACAGAAAAATTGTTAAAAAGTTTATGAAATTTATATAAAGAGGAATTATCAAAGTAATTGAATTCAACAAACACATTCAGATATAGGCGCTGATTTCCGAAAGTTCTGCTGGGCACGGAAAAAGAAAACAATTGAGTATGTCAGCGCAAACCCGCGTATGATTGATAACTATAAAAAGACAGCAAACAAGAAATACCTCTTCAGGATTTCAAACTAGGCATGGTGAAAATATAACATCTTTATATAAAATATCTTTAATATATTTGTATAAAATATTATACTTTTTTTTAAAGATCTTCATATTAAAAAGTAGAAATAATTGATTAAAATTAGTGAATGAAAAAAAAGTCTGAAGAAGGATTTTAAAGCCAAATAAAGATCTCTAATATCAAGCGTCTTGAAAAAAAACGCCAAGTCTCTAAATTTGGCTTTGAAAAGAACAATATGGCAACCCTGATCTAAGATGCGAAGGTTTTAAAAAGTTGTTCTTTCGAGAAGAATGTATAATTGTTGTCTTCAGTGAAAAAGTGAGAGAGAACTATGGTTGAACTTTATTTGTCGTGGGAAAGAAGTAACATGTCTTAAATTCGGGTTTTTTTTTCGAGAAGTTATTTTTCACATGGAAGAACGTTTGTTAAGTGTTTCATTTCACACTTGAATTGTTCAGTTTCTTGAAGGAGTCAAAATTTAATTTCACATTCAGTGGAATTTCGCAATAACCCAGTTTTGTATCAATAAAACATGATTTTATCGGAATCAAAAGCAAATAGTACGGAGAGATATCTTCTTCTAAGAAGAAATTTCTTTTTTAATGCTTTTTTGTCTTCGCTTTTCGGAAAACGTGTGCGCATGTATTTCTAAGAATTTAAAATTGTACGTACCTTATATTGTGGTAATTTAGGTTTAATTTTTCATTTACTTTTTGATTTCATCCCTATCTCACTTATAATAAAGGAGAATGTGTGTGTTTTCGCGCTCTTTAGAGCAGACCACTGGACATAAAACTATGAAATTTGGCACAAACATGCTTTGGAGGGTGGGAATGTGCACCTTGGAGCCGTTTTCTGTAAAATTTTAATTAGAAATTTCAATAATTAAATATTAAACGAAATATTGGTGGTTTTCCTTGATAACTTCCGAAAATATTATAGTCCAAAAATTATTTTTAACCATCGAAGAATTCAAAATCATCTAAAAATTCATCTTTTCAACGATACCAAAATAATAAATAATAAATGCCAAATGGCGAATAGTTTTAGGTAGATTTGAGAGTCTTTGCACCTACGTACGCACGCATGCACAGACACACAATCTCTCTCTAACACGCACACACACATAGTTTCAGACTTTACTTTCTTGATTTTCCTCATATAGGCAGATGGAATACAGTCACTAGTTTGAGTCTCTGTCCCCTAAAGATCTGTAGTGTATTCGGCTCAGGTGCACTTCAAATCTATGTTGGATCTAATTTTCACATGTGGTGTGGAGTGGAATTTCGGAGAGTGAGATGTCAACTTAGTAGTTCACATTGACATCTATCACGGGGGGCGATGGGAAGAAAACTGTGTCGTCAAAATCTGGTCTTTTTCTTCGGAAAAACTTTCAAGCTATACTCTTTTTTTAAGTAGAAACCTTTTTTTTATCTCATTCTAAATAATATATGAAAAGTTCTCGACATTCTGAAGTGAACTTCTCAATTTTCTTTTGGGGGGAGGAAATGGGGGGGGGGAAATTTTATGTTAGCGATTTCGGCAAGTGGGGTATCGTTTTATATGCATTTTTAACGCTGAATTGAATGAAACAGGCACTTCATTGATATGATGAGTATTTCGCAAGTCACAAGGGTGTTTTGTTGAAGAAAAATACACAAAGATGCACTTTTTCACATTGTATTTATTATAGATTATTAATAAAACTAGTATATTTACAGATATAAAAAATGTATATAGATATAGAAGTAAAGACTTATAAATTATTACATCAGTTCTATCTCGTCTGTCATAATGTTTCCACAATTGTTCATTGGGGATAATAAGAATTGTTGCTTCACATGATAAAGTAAATGATTCCCTACAAACTGTACCGAGGCTGAAAGCGATACGAAGTGCCTTAGAGCTAATCAAAAATATACAAATGCCGATAAAAATTTACGATAATCGGGGTCTTTAAGGATTGAAAAAGATTATAGTGGAACAACCTGATTGCAGCCCAACAAATTATCTCCAGTCTACCGAATTCAGATGTCATATAGATTTATGCTAAATCTAAGGAAGTACTCCAATTTCTTGGATGGAGTGGCTTCATGGAGCTGTT
Source organism: Araneus ventricosus (assembly GCA_013235015.1). Lineage (NCBI taxonomy): Eukaryota > Metazoa > Arthropoda > Arachnida > Araneae > Araneidae > Araneus > Araneus ventricosus. The sequence goes on from BGPR01000114.1 coordinate 127,007, forward strand.
GACACAACATGAAGAACACTACAAATCACGCGTCGTGTACCTACCTTTCATAAACAGTCCTGTAAATGTTTATTACCATTTAAAATACGTTGTTATATGTTCTCGAAGG